>JAVQJG010272741.1:0-11873 GCA_036024015.1 Craterocephalus amniculus
TCCATCTTTGTTTAGATCAGGCAGAACAGCAAGAGAAGACCCAAACCTTCCTCTGTCAGATTCAGCCCCTTTTAGTACTAATGGAGAGTCAAAATGGCACTCCACGTTCTGGTGGAAATGTAGGATGACAAAGAGTTACAAGTTTAATGAACAGTATAAATAAAACAAATGGACTGAATGGCTCCAGATGTGGCGCCAATTACCAAATAGGTTAACATGCAAACATAAACCCGTCCCTCTCTGTCAGAGTCCTTGTACATCGGAGCAGAAATGAGGACTAGATCAGTGTAGCTGTCAAGATTCACGTCCATGGTACAAAGCTCTGCCCCGAAATATTCACCAGACTGGATCTGTGAAAAAAAATATTTTCATGAGGTAAACATTGTTATTCATGTGATTTTTCACCATCCTAGAGATAAATACTCACCTCACGTGGATCTGGCTCAAGTGTTTGCTTGTCTTCGTCTCTATAAACCACCATGACAACTCCTCTGTGTTGATACCTTGGAGCACCAAGAATGGTCAGTTCACCATTGGCAGTTACAGCCACGGCCATGGAGTATCCTAAAATTTAATGAATGTTGTTAAAGGTATTGATTAGTATCCCTGTTCAGACAGTACCAACAAAGTTTTTTTTCATGCAGTATATTTTGTATTGTATATCATTTTCATTACCTATAAAGAGAAGAAAATGGTCAATTTCTTAAATTTACTGGGGGTGGTGAAAAAAATCATTTTTAATACTTTGGTCTTCTCCAACACAGTCCTATCTGAAGCACCTTGTGTCTAAACGTTACTGCAGTAGAAAAGCTGTGGAGTTTTGTACATACTGTATGCAATCCAACTTTCTGTTTTGAAATATGATTTGCTGTAATATTCTCACCTAGATAACCGTCAGGCTTGATAGCCTTGGGCTCATATGATACTGTTTCTGTGTGTCCTCTGTATCGCTTGTAGCCTCCTCTCCACTGATTAGCACCAACAATAGCCATCTGGATTCCCTGTAGGTTTGACACAAATGTGTGTGATGAAATAAAATTTTAAATGCACAGCATAGTTTTATTCTGTTTTTCTTTTTTAACTTTGCATAAATATCGTGTCCAGTGATATTACCCCAGGCACATATGCAGCTCTAAATCCCTCTTGAGACATTTCCAGTGTCAGTGACTCTCCACTTGTTTGAGCTCCTGTATTTGCAAAAAGAAATGTTACATAATTCCATATGCTGCATGAAAACTCGTTTTAAATTTGTATAAAGTGAGCTTAAAGTGAGTTTTGATATAATCTGTACCTTCAATAGAAAATATTTTGTCCTGCAAATTCTGTCGAATCTGCTCAAGCGCTTCAAAGGTCTCCACTTCAAACACATGCTTTTCTTGGGGTTTAGATGCAATGATCCTCAGTTCTTCCAGTGCTTTATCATTTGTATATGCCTCCCCTACCTATGGATGTAAAGGAAATGTGTGGGATGTTTTTCAGGGATTAAATTCAAATGGATCATGTAAAAGTTATGTAAATTAAAGGGAATTAAGATTTTGCTTGAAGGGTAGTATAAATTAAACAGAGCATATATTAATAAGCCCTTTATTTCAATAAATGAAAAGAGAATACAAATATTTGTACAACTTACTCCAATAGCAAATCGTACAATGTTTTTGGATTCAGCTTTGTCTATTGCTCCTTTTAAGTTTGCATGGTCATTAGAAGCACCATCCGTAATGACCACCAAAAACTTTTTCACCTTTGACCTGGATCCTTTGGATTTTGAAAAGACATCATCCCTGAAAATAATTTTGACATTAAATTCATTTCCTTGTACAGTGGCACATCTATACTTAAGAATTTGGCTTTTTTTTGGCAAGAGTTAGGGTACATCTACACCTGAACATACTCACATTTGAACAAACTATTGTTAACTTCCTTCCTGCACATTTTCTGTGTTAAGTTTTGTTAAACAATCCCAAGCAGAATCACAAAAGTACTTACACGACAATTGTAATAGCGTCAGCAGTGTAAGTCGATCCATGACGCTGCTTTATTTCATCAACTTGAGCTCTCCATACACTAGCATTGAATTCATTAAAGTGGTAATGGATTTCGGAGTATGTGGAGAACTGGGCAATGGCAAACTGCAAAAGAAAACAAATCTTATGTGTTATCCAAAATGATTTGTGTAGAAATTATATTCAGAAAAACACATTTTAGATAATTAAAAGATGTTAAACTTTCAATCCACAAACTGTACACATTTGCTTATTTAATTTATCTTTTTTTGTCGAATAAATAGTTACATTTATATATTCTCTGTCAAAAAATAATATTGTTTTATAATATAGTTTGATCAAATGTTAGCCCTTCATGTGTTTACGTTGTCACATTTTGACACCGTAAAGGAAAACTTAAATTTTTATATCTATCTAAATGTCCAAATGAAATACAGCTTCTGACAGAAAAGACTTGCTCATTAAAAACAGGACTTTTTCTGTTTTGTGGATTATTTCAATTCTCAAGTGGAAAAACATGAATGTGATCTTACTTGTGTATTCTTTCCCAGGAGTGACTCAATCAGTTTTGTCACAAAAGTCTTCATGGCTTCAAAATCACTATCATGCACACTGCTTGACCCATCTAACAGAATAGCAATGTCGGCTTGGGATCTGCACTCTGTTATGAAGAAGAGAAAGATCCATGTCTGAGCAGAAGTAGATGCAAAGTGTCCTGCCATGTCTACATGCCCTTCTGCATGTCACAGCAGATTATTTGGCAAACAAGGTGCGCATTCGCTAATAATGGATGGTTTATTTGATGGCCAATGTTTCTTGTCAATGAGCAATGTGCAAATTTCTCATCTATTGGTTAAAACACTGTGACTTCAGTTTCCACCACAATAGCAGAACATGGAGCTACATCAGATCCAAGCGGTCTTTGGTATACCATATTACCCTCAGGAGTTTAACTGTGTTCTTACACATCAGCCCGCAAGCTATTTCTTAACCAGAGGGCAACATGCATGAACTGTATGTATTGGTTGTGTTGACTCAAAGCGTTGAGTGAATCTGTGCCTGGGAGTCTGCTTCCTATTTCTGGTTCCCTTAAAACAGAAGAGCTGCATCCGTCGAACCAACTTCTCGTCTTTGATCTGAATCAGCACTAATTTCTGCTGTATATAACTATGAAATAACTATGAAATGGCTCCCCCTGCAAACCTAAACTATTACTGCTCAAATAACAGCTCAGCTCAACTATTTTTTTGCTACCCAGCCAAAACATACTGGAAACTGTGTCCTTTGATTTTTAAGGTTGTGGACATTATGAATGCAATCTTTAATCTCCAAAGCCGACAAGCATCACTGGAGCACTGGCCCACTGGCCCACTGGCCCATGCTCAGTCTGATTCCACAAGAACCAAACATCGAGCTTTCTTGCTTGCAAAGTCATTGATCAAGTCAGGGAAGTCCAGTTTTCTAGCCAACTGATTTTCAATTGATAACATTGCAACCATGTGGACCTCAAATCTTTTTTTAATCAGTTTTGGCTTACTGAAAGCTTTCTCCCCACCAGCAACGTTGTTTTCAAAACTCTTTGGCCACACAAATCCGTAAATTCATTCTGAATATCCGAGCTCAGATAATGTGTTAACCTGGTTCCCTTTTTCTTGTTCCTGACTTTTTCCAAGAGCTCATTAAGCAGAGGATCATAATGAGACAACAGTTCTAGTGTGCCAAAGAAATTAGCATTTTTGGACATCATCAAGGTCTTTCATTTTACCCCTGAAAGATAATTGCAATGTAACATACAAGACAATCTGCTCTATTTTTTTAAATTTCAGTTTGAATCAATTTTTGTAAGTGGGAGTCAGTGCCAGCAACATTATTACTGACTGTTGGAAAGTTTTCCACTTCAGGTAACAATCCCTGTGTGCCCTATTCCTCTCGTGGTCAGGGAATTTGTCACACATTTGACACCACTTTACATCAGACATTGCAGCCTTCTTTGCTGTTTAGTGCACTAAGTGATGGCCTTTTTTGCAGAGCAGGCATGGGATATAATACAGCGCATTACTATTTTTGCTAGATGTTACCCAGTTTATCAATACCTTCTCCTTCAACATCATCTTCACTTTTTCTCCCTGTGAACCTGTCCTTTTCTTCATTTTCATCGCTTGCACTGTCAGTGTCTTTCCCTTCTTCCTCCACTTCTGCACTTTCTCCTGACCAAACCTGAGAGGGCCCTCACTCTGAAGAATGGGAGCAAAACATGTAGCAAGTTACATTTACCAACAAATTACACCATTAAAATTACATAGATTACCAACAACTCGGTGTAGACCACACCACTAGAATGCAAACAAGTTCATGCTTATTTGGTGCAGCTGCTTCAAGCTTCTCAAATAAATTAACCTTCATGGGAATGATTAAGATTGAGGGGTGTCTTTTAATGGCTGTAAGTCAATCTGAATGTGAACTTATTACTAAATTATTTTATTGACTATGATTTATGATTGAGGCTACTGTATGTTTTCAGTTCATTCAACTGTACAGTATCCAGTAAAAACAGCTACACCTATTTTTATTTTATAGTGAATATTGTGTAAAAAAAAAAAAAAGGGTTTCAATTTTTATCCAAAATGTTTCATTTTATTCTTTTTTAGGGTAAAAGGAGAGAAATTCCCACAGACTGATGCATGTCCTTGAAAACTCGTGTTGCTCAGCTTCTTCACTGGGAGAGAAAAGGTAGCGGGATAGGAAATGTAAATGTAAATTCTCAGCTCTCTGAGATTTCTGGTTTATTTGCTTGTCCTCTGTGTTAGTAAATACACATTAGTCTTGTTGCAAAGGCTGTACACGTAGCAGGATCACATAATGATGTGTGTACAGCCGGGCGGCATCATTATGTGATCGTGCACCGAGCTTGAGGAGATAAGTGGTAGTAGCCTGCAGATAGCTAGCTCATTTCATTCACTTCACAATTTGAACAACTCAAAACGAGGCAAGAAGCCTTTCTTAAAAACATATTGAATGCCTTTTCTTCTGTCTTTCCTCTTTCTCCTTTCTTTCAGTTTGTTTTTGAAAACCGGACTTTGATTACTTGGGGCGTTGCATTCAGAACAGATACAGATACAGATTTCCACACTGCTGCTTATTTACACATAATGAATTTTCTTGTTTATTCACTGTCACTGTCAAATAACCTGCTCTCAGTACAAGCAATTAGGGGGTAATGCCCCCCCCCCCCCCCACCTGTGCCTCCTTGCCCCTCCATTGAGTGTCAGAGGGGTATTTTTTTTCTGCTTTGCCTAATTTGTTTTGTGTCACATTGTATTTAGTTCACTAAAATATAATCAAATTTAAATTACAAAAACATTTTAAGATATGTCTTGGTTATGGTCAACAGACGTCAATCTGACGTCTGTCACGAAAAGGATATCACGAACAAATTAATATTGCACGACACAATGAATATAAGGAAATTCTTGTGATCATCCCCACCACCAACTAAAACTGCACAAACAACAGCTGAGGAGGAAAGCCGTATCCCTGTGGCGGAGAATGAGGAATGAGGAGGAGCCGGAGGAGAAGAGTGAGCGGCCGCAGCCGCATCTAGCTAGCGGTACCAACACAGAGGCACAAGTCTCCCCGTCTCCCCTCTTGTCTTTTCAAGGGTTGGAAAGTAGAGAAGTAAGCAAGCGTCTCAGTGAACGTAACAATGAGATAATGAAGGCTCTGGACCCAAGCTGTGATACTTTCCTTGATGTCAAACATATGAAGCCCATTGTGACCCTATCAAACACTGAAATCATTGAAGAAGAATTTGTGGTTGCCCACTACTTCCTCAAAACAAACATGACCACTGACGATGAAATCTGGAATATCACGGATTACCAAGACATTCCACAGCTCGCTGGAGGCTATGCCAAGTGGGATGACAGCCTTTCAACATGCTCTGATGTTTGGTGCATCAACAGCCATGTGTGAGGATTCTTTCAACCTACTAAGGTGTTCTCACAGACAACAGATTCAACATGCTTCACCAATGAAAAGCACATTTAGTGCAACTGGCCTTTGAAAGAGACCAAACTAAAAGATTTGCTACTGAATGGAAGGAAGCAGTAATGAAGAGGTTCAACTCTGGGAGTCGCAGACTGCAGCTTTACTAAGTGGTGAGTACAGAAGATATTTATTTAAAGGGGGTGTGATATGGTGATTGCTGTTGGTTGTATAATTGGTTTTCATGTGCTTATAAAGTGGAATGCAGACTTGGCCTGGTAATAATAGACCATTCAGATTAAGTACAGTGTATGCATGTTTGTACAGATATGTGGGAAAATATGCACTGGGTAAGGGTTAGATTATTGGAGGAAGGGAGGAAACAAAAGAGAGCCAGGGACAGTGCAGGAAATAGACAAGTGTCAAAATGAGACTTCTTTACTGTCTGGAAAGAACTCCCAATACTGTACAGTGAAGATGGAAGATGGATGCTGAATTAGCCATTGATAATCATCACAGAGAAAATGGCAAAACTTGCATAGTGCATCTTTAAGGTAAGTTATGTAGTCATTCAGACATTAAAGTCTAAACTACTTCACAGGAATGTATGTACAGGAATACATACATGGGGCTAAGAATTTTCAACAATTTATTTTTTTACAGTGATGAAAAAAAGGTAATTAAACCTGTTTATTACTGTCGTATATTAGGTTGAACTGCTCAATTTGAAAAAGGATTTGGTCATATCTGTAATGTGAGCAGATCAAAGACATTCTCTGTGAACGGTGGGTTGGTATTTTTGCCAGGGGAAATGAGTACAGTAGCCAATGGAGTGAACATAACCTGCTTCCTGTACATACAGTGTATTACCTTCAGCAGCAGATGGGACAGGTGGTCCAAACTTATTATTTTTGTCAATCTGAAAACAAACGCCATTGTACATGGTGATACTTTTGCAATCTTTCAGAATGGTTGGACCACATGCCTGGAAAAAGATGACAAAACACCATTTTCGAACTGCAGGAAAAATATTTCTGAGAAGTTTTAAATTCCCTGCAGTTCAATAACTCACCAGAGAGCTCTCTGTGTTAAGATCAGTTGTCATCGTCAAACCAAGGGACATGTTGACTGCAAACTCTGGAACTGTGGAAACAAGACGGACAGACATATAAAAGAAAGAAAGAAAGAAAGAAGGAAAAAAAGAAAGAAAGAAAGAAAGAAGTTATTATTATTGTCTGTTTCTAATTTAAACCTTGTTAACACATTTATGTTGTTTCAGTTTAATAAAAATACCAAACACTCTGTCTGTACTTATCTGAATGACCTTCTCCCCACCTGATTCTTGAAGAGTTTGGCATCCTTCAGTGGTACAACTCAATATTTGACCCCTTTGTGTTCCTGAATACTGTTCCAAAGGGGCACTGATAAGCAAACTAGGATTAAAAAAGACATTTGACGGTTAGTGAGTAGTGAGCCATATTTTACTGTTAAGAAGCATGACTGTTTTCTTACTAAAAAATTACAACTAACAGTCATGGTAGCTATGAACCTACAGTATAACAGACTATAATTTATGTTCAAACTCACTCTGATCGCCTTTGCACCACCTGGTAGCCAAATCCTGCAGCTGGACTCTTCAGAGACTTCCAAGCCAGAGGCTCAATGTTGAAACAAAGTGCAGCTGTTAACACTGTGGAATGAAGAAGAAATATCCACAAAATTTTAATACGTGATGGGATTTTTTTAAATTCTATTGTTAAAGTTTCATATGTATATTTTTGATTACCTTCGCCTTGTATGTATCTTTTATTTTTATCAATTATTTTTTAAGAGTTAAAGATGATAAAAGAAAAAACCTTAATGCTAAAGTAAGGAAACTGGATGCCAGCTAACATTTATTTATTTATCATTGGAGAGCTCAATGATGAATGTGCACTGGGCCATTCTGGTATTCATGCAACTCTGACAGAGGAAACAGGCAGTCAATGCAGTGATGTCCACAACATGACATCTTCTAGTTGCAGCTCGAAATGAATACTATCTCAGCAACTTGTCAAGGATGTCTGCTCCTGACTTGGTCCTATTTGTAGTAGGAGGAGCTGTTCATTTTCCCCCCAGTTTTCCTCATGTAATTGTTGGAGCACAGCGAAAGCTTACCCTGCATTCATTCTTCCGCTGCTGTTCTTTTTTTTTTTTCAGCAGCAGTACGTTGTCTGTCAGCAGTGTAACTAAAATATTTATGCACATATTTTGATTACATTTTCAGGAAATGTTAGAAATGGAACCAAAGAACAAGTAATTCGATTTTGGGATACAGATCACTGTCTGGTTCCAGGAGATTTTTTCAAAGAGAATCTATTGGGAGATAGTTTTCATTTTGCCATTATATACATTGCCATGTACATGGGGAATTTTTGCTTCACAATTATATGATTGAATTATATTTAAATATGATATGACTTTTTTCTCATCATAAGAAACTTGAAGCAGTGAGCAGTGAACTTTTGTCTACTGCGAAATCAGCTTCACATCAGGAAATATTTATTTTGTTCCCATGTTGAAATTGCTGTCACCATCATGATGAACTCTAGAGAATGACCCTGCAGGTTCTGTTTTTTGTTTTATGTGGCACACCCTAAAGCTTGTAACATACTTCACCAGAAGCAAGAAATTTGTTTTGTTGTTCTCGAGGCAGCAAGGACAAGGGAAAAAAAATCTTTTTCATCAGGGCATTTCGTACTCCGCAAGAAGCAGTGTGCGAGACAGAGCGGGGATAAGTATGGGGGGCTAGTCTGTGTCTCTAGTCTGCAATGAGCTGATTGACCTGGTTATATTTTATTTTACGTGAAACTTGGATCATGGCAGTGCAAGACTGTGCAAGTGGCAGTATCAGTGTCTTTATTTACTGTGTGTTGGAAATGTATTTGTACTTTGTCAACACGTCCATCAATTACTCTCAATTGCCCGACTCCTATGCAGAAGTAAAGTGAACTGAAGCTGCACTGCTGTTATGCAATAACAGCTTTTTAGTTAAAGTTTTTCATCCTGCATCAGTAGAAATGGGAAGGTCACTATGTCCCCCTTCATGCTTTCACACGTTTTCTATGCCCACCTCAAATGACCGACCAACCACGCAACGCTTTGGAGCATCAAGAACAAATTTCTCACTCTCTCACCCTTTAGTTAAATTCATGGCTTTTGAAACTGGGAGTTTTAAATCACTGTGAGTGGGAAAAAGCCACTTATAGATAAACCTTTTCATGCTTACATTAGATTCTTCCAAAAAACGAAATTGTTGTCTCCAATTACATATGTAATAAAGTGCAGTACAAGTGGCAAATATTAGCTGTAGGGTCGCTCCAGGGTCATTATATTGAGCAGAGATCAGGCGTGTCTGGAGAATAAAAGGTTGAATATTTAGAGCTGAATATTTGAAGCTGGTTTTTGTCATCTGTTTTGTTCCTGGTAGCCAAAATGTTTACTTACGTGAAAAGAAAAGTGTAGCTCTGAACGTCCAATCCATTGTGTTACTCGCATGGAAGATAGCCAAAACTGTAAGTATCCTCTGAGATGAAAAGTGTATCTGAAAACCGTGAGAGGCAATTACCTGAAGTGTGCAGAGGTATATTTTTATATTGGAATGCAGAACTTGTATTGCTTAAGTGTTAGTCAATCATACAATGGAAAGTGACATATAGGAGGAGTTCCAATACTTACACAATCCTTTCCTGTTTATGAACACAAGTGTATTCAAGTTTGAAGTTATTTATAGTTCACTGGAGCAGTTATTTTCTGGGCATCCCAGATGGGACAGTTTGTTTTCGTAAAGGCATTTTATACTCCACAAGAAATAGCATGCAAAAACGGGCAGGTGGTTAATCTGTGTCTCTATGAGAAATTAACTTGTAGACCTGGTTATTTTTTATTCTACGTGAAACCTGGTCCGTGACAGTGCAGGACTGTGCATGCGGAAGTATCTGTGTCTTTATTTAACTTGTGTTGGAAAAGTTCTTGTACTTTCTCACCACATTGATCAGCTGTTAATTACAGTTGTTCATTCATCCATGCATCAGTGGAAGTGAAGTCACTATGTCCCCCTTCATGCTTTCACACGTTGTCTACGCCCACCTCAAATGTCCGACCAATCACACAACGCTTCTCAGAACCCCCTTGAGTAAAAAAGTTCAGTCTGCTCGATGTGTCGAGAAATGTCCCCAATCATGTCTGGGGGGTCCAGACCAAGAAAATGTTTCTCACTTCTCGTGGAGTATGTAGGGGCCTTTAGTCAAAGGTTGACAAGCAAACCAATGTTTAAAGGCTACTATATGACTTTTGACCACTAGGGGGAGGTGAATCTGTAACTTCCAATGGCCCACATGGCACTGTTGCAAAATTAAAAAGTCTTGATCCATGTTTTGGTGTCTGTCTGCCGACCACTTTAGACCAGCTCATAGTAAAGTAATTTGGACCCACAATTTTTTTACCGTTGAAGGACAGGGCCCTGGTGGAGATATTACTTGCTTCTAGCTATATATGTATGCATTTAAGTTGTTATGAAAATGTCAGCATTAGCACTTAGCTTATGGGACTTATGGGGCTTATGGGACTGGAACATTGTTAATTACTTTGGTCAGAGCAGTTTCAGAGCTGTGGTTCTGTCTAAAACCTGATTGGAAGCTATCATAACAGTTAATTTGGGGTAAAAAATTTCAAATAGCTAAAATTTTAAAAAAGGCTTTTTTAAAGATCTTCTATAAAAACGGAAGGTTTGACATTGGCCCCATTTGTTTATTTGTGTCATATTTAGATTGTCCCCTTTTACTAGAGGCTTGATTACAGCTGTTTTCAGCGCCTCTGCAGAGTATAAAAGAGTTGATGTAAACTGTCACTACCCACCTCAATTAGATTTGTGAGGTTGGGGTAAATATTTTGTGTGTAGACAATTAAAGTTTGTAAATTCTGGATATATTCATTTATTTTTGTGTGCATAATTTTTTTAAGATAACCGTGCAGTTGAACATTCATTTCAAGTACCTCAGGTAACACACAAAAAATGGTTTACACGGTTTACAAACCATGTACACATACAAGTACTCATACATAAATGAAAATTAGTTTACATAAAAGGCATTACACAGAATAAAGACAGGGAATTGGTCTGTCTACACCACCTGCAGGATGTTTACTTTATAGGGTTATTAACTCACTTCCTACTGCTGCCTGCTGGAACATTTGTGTTACTTTCTAACTAGACATATTAATATGGGTTTGACCTTGAATTACACACTCAAGATTATGTGTTTCTTTATTTATTTTTAGCAATTTAATTATACAATATTATGCCATCTTATAAATCCTCCCAAATAAAAGACAACCTTTACTTTTTTCTCTACTTGTTTTGTGTTCTTCCTCTACTGAGACAAAAAGACAAATGCAACTTTATTCACATAAAAACTTATGTAAATTAGAATAAATGTGTTTTTAATTCATATATAAACATCTCACTCAGTATTACATGAACTTGTTATAAACAAAGCAGTTCACATTGTTATCACTTTCATAGTACGAAAAATGTTATTTCACACTTAGAAAACTAAATTCACGATGAAAAATGTAAATAACAGACAAAACAAACGAAAAAGACATGTGGTCATTCCCACAATTTCAAAAATTCAGATTTTGATCTAGATCACATTTAAATCTTGAAGGAGAAGTACACTTTTTTGCAAGTGGGGCCTTAATTATGATGTAAACTGAAGTACTGGACACCTATGGTACTTTTTGGAGATTTGGATCCTTCCCTGAGATATTTGTTTCAAACGCCAAACACCAAAACGCCCAGGAGCGTAGAAATTCAAAAAGGTTGGTGTTTGCCGTTTGAAACAA
>JAVQJG010272750.1:0-12439 GCA_036024015.1 Craterocephalus amniculus
CCCGCTGTACGAAGGATCTTAGCCATGTACGACGTGTCTGGAGTACTCGTTAATCTACGACCATTTTTAAGATGAACGTTAACAACGATGCTTTTGGGAAACGCGCCGCAAATGTAAGAATCATCTTACGATGTAGTTTACGAGCACTTTGGCTCTACGATGCTTTTGGGAAACGCTTTGGGAAGACTCGCTTGGATGAGATGTTCAGTGAGTGAGTTTTCTGAGCAGATGGAGACGTTGCAGCAGAACAACGACCTCCGTCCTTGGATACTTACAACATGTTCACCCTGGACGCTGAGCGCTTGTGACAAGAGTTCAGAGTTTCCCTCTCTGGACCCACAGCAGAGCTCCTGGACTCGGATGTTAAGCTCTAATGAGCTTCCAGCGAAGATTTAGACCAGAGCGAGGACGTCCTGCTGGTGCTGTCTCGCTGCCCAGGGCCAGGAGGCCACCTCATCCTCTCCCGTTCTGCTGCAGGCCATGCCATTCAGAGAAAAGAATGGGACACAACAAACAGCTCAGTCTGTAAAGTCCCTGTGATGGACAGACTGAATGTGATCTGCTCTCCGAGGAATTAGTCACACGCAGAGCTTTTATTATTAACCCTGTCATGCACTACAGTGGACGCCTATCTGACAGCTGTTTCCAGTGAATTCATGGGTGGGAATGGAAAATTTGTCATTTTTCCACTTCAGGTGAAGAACCATACAGCCACATTTTCACAGAATATTCATACTATATTAATATGAAAAGCCTATTTGATAAAATCTAATTGAATAAAATATAGAAAAATATATAGAAAAAAAAGAAAAAAGCATCACTGTTTGTCAATGGAAGTAAATTACTGCATGCAAACTCCCTATTCAGTCATTTATTCAGCCTCATCAACAAACTGTTTGCACTGGGCCCTTTAAACACATGTCTACACACTGATATCACCACAGGTAACAAATACCAGGAATGGGAATACCACAAGGGTATAAAATGATGATTTTTTTATTAAGAACATGTGTGAGCAACACAAGAACTTCGAAACAGACAAACAAAAATTAAATAAGATTTTTTTTTAAAGAAAATGAAGAACCAACACGTTTGAAACAGAATAGGAAGAGGCCTGAACGTATATAACCCCGGCCCTTTTTCATTGCTCTGTCTCCCCAAACAAACCAACATGATGCTCATTTGCAGTAAAACAAAATGGAAAATCAATAAGTTACATAAATCATTTAAGTGAACAGCAAACACCGGATTATTACAGCCCTTCTTACTAGCTGTAGATCATGAAAACCATGTTTTTATAATAGGGATGCAAAGTATCAAGTAATTCATTCATCAGTAGTTTCATCTTATCGATCGATTGATTGATAAGCGGCAATTTTTCTGAGAAGCTAAATTTCCCTCTCAACCTATATAATCCTTTCGATGAAAATGCAAATCATATTCAATAATAAAAGATTTATTCTTAACAGCAAGAACACATTCACACATGGAACAATGCAGACAAAGATAATAGTATTTCTAGTAGCAGTATTAGTATTGATATTCATTATCATTATTATTATTATTATTAAATTATTACTATTAAAAATAATAATAATAATAATAATACAGATAAATAATTAATAGTAATATTCAAATTTAATTAGAATAAATAACATTATTATGGCTGTAGTCAGAGGACAGCTTCTTGTGTCCCCACATGTGCATCAATGACGTCTGGCGTCAAGCAGGCTGGCGAGAAATTATGGGCTCAAAACGATTAATTGTAATTTATTTTAATTGAGTAATTTCTTAACAATAAATTGATAATCGATTGATTGTTTGCATCCCTGGTTTTTACCGGTTTTAAACCGGTTCCAAACCAGCGATGTTGAATGGAATCCCACAAGACGCATCTAATCTGTCTGCCCATGCAGCATAAATCCAGTTAAATCCTGCTCTCTCTGTGTCATCACAGATTGCCTTAAACCTTCTGGCTTCATGGAGGTAAATGGTGGATTGTTGTGGGACAGTCTGAACAAGGTGTTCGCCGCACAGTTTGGAGTTGTAGTTTAAAGAAAATCCTCCAGAGAAGCAGCAAAGCGATGGAGTTTCCCTCCGTTTGTGGAGAAAACAGGATTAGATTTCTGAGTTTGCAGGATGCAGCCTCGTGTTGAGGTGGAAAGCTTTGTTTGCAGACATGTAAACAGTGACAAGCTTGAGTAAATCTGGGGACAGTTTTTATTCAGATGGTGGATTTCGATAGTTGCCCACTCCTAAACGCTTTACTGCCCTGTCAGTTTATCTGTGTTACTTTATCTGATGTAAACCCTGTACTTATTAGCACTTACAGGGTTGAAAACGGAGCATAAACTCAGCTTCGTGATCACCAACCAAACCTTAGTAACCACACGTTGAGTAACTGAAAGTACAGCATGATGGCTTGTTTACTTCAGGTGCACCTGAAGTCAATTCTCCATCCATGTACCGTGGAGTAAAACCTAACGGTGCATTTAGGTGTTCCCTGTAGACGATAGGTGTGACATTTTGGCCTCAGTTTAATTATATTTGGCCTGCGAGGCGAAACGAACTGCCTGCTAGAACTGGCCCACCGGTATTATACAGCACACTACTGCTAATGCTGCAAATCCCAGGATGCTTTCTGGTGTTTTGGCTGGTCAGTGAGGACAGGACGGGGATCATCTCACACTCAGAGCCTGAGCCCAGAGATTAATGAGCAGCATCCTGGATTAGACGCAGGTATCCGGCTTAGACACATCACAGTAAACACAGCGATAGTTAACTTTTGTTTTGCTACTCCGAGGCCGAATCGTTGCTCATTCTTTCAAGGATGCTATTATTCTTTAATTATTTTATGTTTAGATTTATTATTAGCCTGTGGAAAAAGTTATTGACTTTCAAATCAGAAGGCTTCAAAAGAAGAGAGGTATACTTTTTTAAAAATTTATATTCTATTTAAGATATGAATGCATTAATGTGTTGTTTTTTTTTTTAGAAATGAGATTTTGCATGTGTGCTATTAAGTTATCTGCAGTATTCAGCTTTGCTTGTTCATTATTTAATGTTAAAGCAAAACTTGTGTGAGTCCACATGAAAAGGTTAATTGTTTTATAAATTTTAACAAATATCAATGTTTGCCCACGACTTTTTCCAAGTTTTACATTTTGGCTCACCGTGGGTTTGAGTTTGACTCAAAACTTCCCCTGCATGACTTCTGAGGGTTATTCAACGGTAATTTATTGTTGTTTTTTGCATTTATTATTTTTTTTCCTGTAAAACCAAAGCAAACGACAGATGCACCATCACAGGTTTTCACACTTTGCATTCTTTAATTATCACACAGCAAAAACATGATGAGATTAAATAATACACAGAAGAAATCAGCAGCTACTTGTCTTCAGTTTGAGCTTTACTTGACCGAGATGCGCCTGCAGGGTTAGAATATGTCTGATTTTTTATTTGCATTTAATTCTCTCCTGCCTAATTATAACATCCTTTTGCATTACTTTGTTTCTGATTCAAAACGTTTGTATTCCAGACATAGAAAAACTTTTATAAGATGCTTTTTTAAAACTTTTTTTATGGTGTTTCAGAGTCCTCATGTCCAGACGTCCAAATGGGATTATGTATGGAAACCACGGGAATGACCCAGGGTGGTGTGGATGGGTTGGACTGTGGCTTATATACGGAGGCAGGGTCAGTGGATGAGACGGAGTCTATGGATGATGGTCAGGACACAGAGGTGAGAAGCATGATTTCCTCATTGATAACCTCTGATTTCATCACAGGTTGACTTTTTTTTACCCTCCTGTTACCTCCCATGCTCTCCCTTGCTCAATAGTTTGGACCAATGACGGTGGAAATAAAATCGCTAAAGAAGACTGACCCGTCTGCGAATGACGCCGCTCCCAGAGCTCCAGATTTGAAGGATATTTTTAACATAGATCCTTTGCAGCAGGGTCAGGCGCTGGTGGCTGCCAGCAAGAAGAGGAAAAAGCAACAGAAACGAGCCGGTTTGTATAACCGTTGGTTTCACTTTAATACCGTACATACAGATGTCTGCTAAATTATTCTTACCCCCAGCTATCACTGAAATACGCTGAAACTGATCAAAGTAATAACAAATAGAAAATATATGAAATTATTGACATTGTTTTTTAATTGTGGTTCAATAGAAATATTTCTAAATAAGTAGGCAAAAAATATGCTAAACTAATTCAGCCGTCCTTCGTTAATCTTGGCAGTTACGTTCTAAAAATAACCCGCGATAGGCGAAAACTGCTAAGTAGTCATCTTTATTTTTTGCAATTATTCTACATGTTTAAAGGCTGTAAAACCCCTCACTACACAGTTTATACACTTTTCTCAGACAGGCATGAACATTTTCACTATTTTCTCTTTTGATTAAACTGTCAAAGTTCAAACCTTCATAGAAAAATAAGTACAGGATTATAGAATGTAAATAAATATCAAAACAACTTTTCAGGCCCAAACGTTTATATGAGAAATAAAATATAAATGTTTTCCTGTAAATATTAATAGTGGATTTTAGAACTAATGAATTTAAAATTAATGATAAACCTACAAGGTTGAACACATAACAAGTTATTAATAGTAACTGAAGACCTATTTCAAGTTTCCTTCACTGTAGCATCACAGATTTATGTAAATCTGGCTGAAAGCATCCGTGCTGTACAGGAGACACGGCATGGAAGAGACTGAATGGTCTAATCTACAGCCAATCAGGATGCAAAAAACATTGCGCTGTAAAAATAAAGCTTGCAAAGCTGAACCGTGTTATAGCGAGGGACCACTGTAAACGGTGCGTCGCTTAAGCTAATATGTAGCTAAACAATGCATTAGTCCATCACTGCAATCAGCTGTTTTCTGGAACTCTACGTCAGACTCTACACCTGTCTACAGGTATTCTGGCCCCTGCTCTTTAGCTACCTGCTCTCTCTGATCCATGCCCGCTTCGTTTGTTTCTTTTTTTTTCTTCTCAAATTTAAAAAACAAGGTCTTTTTTCATTAAATTATCATTTAAAAAATGTTTGTTTATTATAACTTTCTTCAGTCTCAAGTTATTTGAATTACTATCAAGACTTTAGTTTTTTCTTTAATGGGAGGGAACGGATCATTTTATGCATCATTAGAAATGCAGAAATAAAACTTCCATGTCTTTCTTTTCTCCAGACAAAATTGCCACCAAACTTTCAGACACGCTGACTGCTGCAATGGACTTCTGATTTCCTGTTGGCTGGTTGCAGTAAGATTAAGAAAAATCTAATAAAAAATTTAAAAATATTCGTTTCCTCTTTATTTGACGTAATTTCCAGGTTGAAAGACAAGCAGCTTCCCTGCTAAGCTTTGGCCTCTGGGACTCTTCAGTCAGAATGATGCAGATGTTTCCCTCAACACCATCACAATGTTTGGTCTTTAGTTTAAATCATACATGAGACAAAATACGCTATCGGTCGCTCAGTATCACTGACTTGTTTTAAGAAATGGCCATTTTTTAAAATTTTATTTTATGTATTTCATGAACCATTTTGAAAATCCAAATAGGCACTGATGAGACAAATCCTTCAAATATTCCAAGCAGCTGACATAAAAAGCAAAATTAAATAAAAATAACTGAAAAACAAAACTTTAATAAAAACATTGCAGGCGCTACTTTGATACATGTCGGACTGAGAGCCTTAAGGAAGTACTATTTTCCTAAATTTTAAGAGAAGGAGAAATATTTTAAATCATTCCTAAATGCTAAAAAATTTGGAGAACTATGCACTTGTGTAAGTAAGACATTACCACACAAGAATTCAACATCTTTGTTCTGACAAATAACACCAAGTTTAACTTCATTATAATGAAATACAGGAACAACATTATTTTATGATGACTACTCAAAACTTTTGTCCCAAAGAATGTAACAAAAAAACTGAGGTGTTCCTGGATTTCAATTACCTTTTTTCTTTCTTTTCTTTTTTTTTCACAAACTACATTCATTACTTACCAACTTAACCATAATCTTAAAAATTCAACATGTTTGATGATCATTTATTGTTTTTAAATGAGTGTCTTTTATCTTTGGTAGTAAGGAAAATAAGATGAATTTGGCTCTAATTTCAGCTGTATCCATCCCTGAGAAAATCCAGACATGAAAGTTTATTTTGTTTATTTGCTGTCAACTTTCTATTGTTGCATTTACCATCCATGAAGTTGAAATAATCCATTTGCAAAGCTGGGAACTCAGTTGTAACATTCTTTGAACTATATTTACAATAGCCACTGCAACTTTCTTTAATGTACAGTCATTATTCATGAAGGTAAATACTGATAAAAGTTACAATGTAAAAGCAAGAAAAAAGATGCAGGTACAAAAACAGGAGGGGTACATTTCAAGTTTCAAACAGCCTTTAAAGGCATTGAAATTACTTTAAATGTTTCAACCTTTTAAAGTTCTGAGGTAAGAGACAAATTGGGTTTTATATTAGACCACCTACATTTATATAAAATAATATAAATATTTCCAAACAGAATTAAAAAAAAGTTTAGAGTAAAGGAATGAAAAAATAACAGCCTTATTTTTAACTTCACTTTAGTTTTACTATATAGTTGAAATAAATGTTCAATTTCAGTCCAAAAATGTAACAGCCACCAGAAAATAAATAATAAATTTAAAAAAAACAGAAGCTTTTTTTTCATTAATTTGATTGATAATGGATAAGGGAAGAATACAAATATAACAGTTATGACAATATGAGATACCAAATCCACTTCTCAAATCTTAACGATGAGATGAGAACAAAACACACATTCAAAAAAAGGAAACAATAAGGACAAAATAAAAGTAAGAGATCTGCCATAATTTCAGGTTATATTGGTTAATTAATAGTTTTGGATAATTTATTGTTTTTATTTTTCAAAATTTCAATGTAACCTCAAAATGCATAAAGGTCTGTTATTTGAGAGTGAGAGAAGGAGGGTTTTTTCTGCCAGATAATTTTGTGCAAGTAATGTTTTGCTAAAATTATCATTAAGTTAATTATGAATTTGTCTTTGACTAAAAGTTTTGAGTTGGTGACTAAGAAGTAATTCCAGTTTGCTCAGAAGGACATCTTTTTCTTTTCTATTGGGAAATGTATCTATAAGTGGAACCAAAAAGAAGTTACATCAAAACAATCAACAAAAACATCAAAAACATGTTCAGTGGTTTCTCCCTCACAACCACAGAATGTACAGGTGTTATTTATAGTAGGGAGAAAAGAAGAAATACCTGTGCACAATTTTATCAGCACATCTTTGATTTTGTTTACATTATATATTGGTGAAGGGCCACTACAACTTTTTTTCCCCATCAAACTTTATTATTAATAGTGACAGTGAATACAAATATGGTATTGTACAAAAATATAAAGTTTAAAGAAGGTTGTACATTTTAGAATATTAGCCATGAACAGAATGTTGAAAAGTATAGAAATGCAAATGTAAAAATAAGAAAAATAACCGAAATAAATGAGGGGTACAGAGACTTCATATAAATTCTTTAAAGGCATTAAAAGTATTTAGAGTCTTCATGGCTTTCAGATTTGTTGAACCTTTCACGATTATAAGGTAAGCTTTCAGTTCAATTTTGAATTAAGGCATGTTGGGTTTTGAATTAGACCATTTGCATTCAGAAAACTTTCCAAACAAAAAAAAAAAGTTTAAAGTAAAGATTCTGCTTTGGTGGAGCCACTACAACTTGACACCTTTCAACAACTTCCGGGTAACGTGACGTCTGCCTGATGACCTCAGCCCGTCCGCCTAACGTAAACAAGCGTCTCCCCAAGTAGTAGCGACTACCGAGTTTGTAACCGCCAACGTAAAGAAATGGCAAAGAAAGCGGAGAACTCGTGGAATTTGTGGCTTTGACGACTTCAAACGAGCTATTTTCCACGGTACGTGTCTTTATCCTAAAACGCTGTTTACCCACACGGCGTAGCTGCTGGTTAGCAGGCGGCAGCTAGCTCCTTAG
Organism: Craterocephalus amniculus; assembly: GCA_036024015.1. Taxonomy (NCBI): domain Eukaryota; kingdom Metazoa; phylum Chordata; class Actinopteri; order Atheriniformes; family Atherinidae; genus Craterocephalus; species Craterocephalus amniculus. Next base: position 8,018 of record JAVQJG010272750.1, read on the forward strand.
CTAAGCAGATACTTCCTATTTTTACTCTGACTTGGTCGTGTTGTTTGTTAAAACTAAAGCTCTGCCCTCACCTAAAACAACACCCTCTTGTCTATTTGGCCTCTGACTCAAGCTGTGAAGCGTTCATGGTGTAATTAGTAGCGTTAATTTGTGTGTATTTTGCGCGCGGTGAGTCGGGCCCATTAGCAGCACCGAGCTGTCAAAATGAGCCAACTCATGACGCCGGACCAGAGTTCGCTTCAAATAGAGATTACGAAAATAACTAAAGTCAGCCGGACACTGCTCTGCTTATTATCTACAGGGCTGATGGCTGGGATCGCAGTATGATAAAAAAAAAATATTTACGCTTCTGTGAAGGCAGCGGACACGTTTTGTTTTGTTTTGTTTATTCTAGCGGACGTTGGAAAATAGTTTTACATAACCAGCCGGCTGGAAGTAAAGCTGATAGCCAGATACGCAACGTGGGGCTCGCAGCGTGTAACATGTGCTGCATTTCGTGACAGTAATTGGTTTCGAAACACTCAGTAAACACGGGGCAGAGGTCTGCTCCGAGGGGTTAGTAAACACGGAAAGTTGTCGCGTGCAACGCGGAAACTCGCATGCAGGCAGGGGACATGTCCATGCGCGAGACTGGTGATCAAAACAAAAATAACATCAATAAAACAAAAATAACATCCGTTTCTACAATTTTCACTATATTTACTTGCGATGTGTTCAGGGTATTATGTTCAGATTGTTTCCTGAAGTAATATTTATCCCATTTGTAGAAAAACGGAGGGAAAAACGAGGAGTTGAAGATAGAGATGGGATAATTAATCGATCTTCAAGATTTTAATCGATTAATCAAATACATCTTTAGACTGATGCTCAAGTTGAATGTAAGCACATATTTTCCAATGTAACCATTGAATAAATCCCATTTAACTGCCACAAAATCTTAATAAGGAAACACTATTTTTTTAACAGTTTCACTTCATTTAAATACAGGCTATAAATATTGTATTTTAATATAGAAACATTAATGATTAATTGGTAATCGATCATTAAACCTCCTGATAATCGATTAAGACAATTTAAACGATTGCTCGTGCCTTGTTGAAGAAGCGCTGACTATAACACTGTTGTGATTCGATGGTTATTGCTGACAACACCAACCGAAAAAGAGAAAATTGATCACGTTTTTAATTTACAGCCGCAAAATTGTACACAGATGTAGAAATATATTCACATAAATTATAATTAATAAGTAAAATGTATGTAGTAATACTTTAAAATCTCAGTGCAGCAGAATTATGTAGATTAAATCAAATTGATTTCCTTTGTAGTTCTATCACACCTAAAGTTACACTATTTGACAGACTGGAGCGACACAGTTGGAAGGCCTTTGAACCCTTGATAGATGCTGCTTGCATACGGTGACATTAGGTATCTTAACATTTATTGTTACATTTTTAACCATTTGACTCTTTCCGGTAATGTTGTGTGCATTAATAATAAATTTTTTTCGTTTTAAAAATAAAAATTGTAAACGAATTAGTGTTGTGAGCAATTGTCTTGTGAGTAGTCTTTTGTAGATGAAATCTAAGTTTTTCTTACATTCTAAGTTTATCTCTTGTATGTTTTGTTCCAGTTCAATGTGAGCCTCCCAGACTATTTCTCTTCATCTTTTTAAATTAAAGATAAATAATAGATAAAAGCTTGCACACCCAGCCAATCAATCAATGAGTGCATTTTTATTTATAAAGCACTTTTTATGCATTAGCTCCAAAAAGTGCTTTAAATTATAAATACACATAAAAACAGCTGAACTTGCACTTGGAGTGAATCCATGTACCAGGATATAAAGACTATTAGAAATGTTACATCAGCTCAGAAGAATGCAAACATGCTTTTTATGTCTGCTTTTTCCTTTGTTATGTAGTATTTCTGAATCTTACCTCTCTTCCCTCTCTGAGCCCCGTGTTTAATACTTTTTTAAAGGCATTACAGAGACTTTATTATCCATCATATTTACTGTATTTGGTAAAGTTTGCTTTTTTATTCATCATTTAATGAGACTGAGAGTTGCTTCTATTTAATTTTGTTATTTTAAAAAAATTAGAATTGAAAAATTATTGATCTTTGAAAGAGTGTACTTGCCTCATTCTGAAATTATCATTTTATTAGTTGAAAACCGTCTCAAAATAACATTAGCGTTTATCGTAATAATTTCTGAGACAATTAATCTCATAGTTAAAATCTGTTATCGTAACAGGCGTAGTAATGCTGATGATGCATCTCCGACCGGTTGTAGATTTAGGTCTGAAATGTTTTGAATATCCCAACCATCGCGGCAAAATCTGATTCCAGTCTAAATCTGTCTTTTTTTCTGTTTTCCAGGTGCATCTCTGAATCTCGGCTTTCTCCACCATGTCGTCACGCGTGTTGCTGCGGCAGCAGCTGATGCGAGAGCAAGCCCAGGAGCAGGAGAGGCGCGAGGCCCAGCAGCAGGCCTCGGCCTCCCAGCTCCGAGCCTCCGACTCGACTCCAGCCATCTCCGTCACCCTGCTCCCCAGCGCCGCCCGGCCGCCGCCGGCTCAGGTGCCGGTGGAGGTGCTGAAAGTAAGAACCCCTCTGTGAGCTGCTCCAAAACGTTGGGACGCTGTTCGAAGTTAAACTCAGAGGAGAAAACAATGCACAGATCTGAATTAACCTCTACCACAGAGGAAATTGATAATGGTGCTTAGACAGTATGTGAAAACCTGACATCTATTTTTCAGATTTTAGAAAATCATTGAGGAAAAGGAAATTCCCCAAAATGAATCCTATGGGCTTTTTTATTCTCTCACTTCTTCTTTTAACAACACTGAAAGTGTTTCTGCAGGCCAGACGGTTCTTTATATTTTGCTTGTTGTTGGATTCCAGGACCGGTGTCGCTGGCTGTTATCGAAGCATCATGTTTTAGTTTTTTTTATTTCGTTCTATTGGTTTTTATGTCCTCGCTGGTTTCAGTAGATGATTTCATGGGGCCATCATGTTCGGTGCATAAAGGATTTGTTGTAATGTCTCCAGGACTGGTCTGTAAACCAGCAGGTAGGCCTGCTCAGCGCTACTAGAGAGCCGTGCTGTGTGAAAAGTGTTTCCAGGGAAGCGTGACGTCGGAATGAAAAAACGTGTCGCAACGGGGGAAATTCCCTTGGCACAAGTCCCAACGCTCCGTCATACTGTCGAAGATGTGTGACTGTCTTTTTACACTGGAATAATGGGCACTCACAAAATAAGTAAAAAAATTTAAAACAAGGAATTTTTGCTTGAAATGAGCAAAGAAATCTGTGAATGGAACAAGACAAAATTGTCTTGATAAGATTTCCTGGAATAAACAAACGTATTAAGGCCTTACAAGATGTTGAAATAAGCTGGAAAAACCTGTTCTTAGCTGTGTTCTACTTGTGAAATGTTTACTGAAATGTTCCTCTTTCGGTGATTGTAGCTTATATTAAACATGATGAGTTTGACTAGAAATTAGAAAAATGCACTTTTGGTAAGATTTTGAGTTTTTGCAGTTTAGATTCTCTTTTTACTTTTTCGGTTTGTTGCGTTTGCAGATCCAGAGACAAACTCTGCCGTCGTCTGGGTTTCTGAGCTCAGGAAATATGCAATCATGTCGGTGAAGCTAATTAGTCATCGAATGTTCCATATAGGGATGCAAATTATCAAGTAACTCATTAAGCAATAGTTGTTTCATCTAATCGATCGATTAGTTGATGAGAGGTCATTTTTTTGAGAAGCTGAATTTCCTGCATGTGCATCAAGGACTTCTAGGGAGGAATTACAGGTGCAAAACGATTAATTGCAATTTGTTTATTTTTATCAAGTAATTTCTTATTGATGATTAATTGTTGTAACAAAGTGGGTGAATGCACTCCATTTGTCACATTAATTTAGCATGTTAACATCTGTTTGATTTTATTTCCAAATTCCCTCAGTGGTCAGCAGACACAAACTATCCCGGGTTTGTTTCGTGTTTTGCTTTCTATTTGAGTTTAGTCAGAATACATCTTCAGATTAAGAGCATCACAGTTAATTCAGTTATTTACTGTAAAATTGATTTCCTTTAATATTCATGTGGTTTGTCACTCACCATACTCACCTTTGTTCCAGGAGCTAAAGGGAGATGATGCACACCAGCCCTGGTATTTGTAGACCATTAGCCTATTAATGATGTCACTGGACTAAACCATTCAGAAGGGATGTATTCGGTATTTCTTTGTAGGATTTGTTTTGTTTTTATTTTATTTTTTTGCATACGATGTATAACAGGTCAGTCAGCAGGGACTGTCAAAGGACAATTCTTCCAGGTAGGCTGGGAGAATTCCCGGTAGTCTATGTATTAGGTTTTTCTAAAACATACTTACCTGCAGAGTGGTAGAAGCTGAAGGGAGC
>JAVQJG010272763.1:0-15371 GCA_036024015.1 Craterocephalus amniculus
TTGGAATTAAAAACCTTATGAGGTGTATTTCTGTGTTACATTTTAACGGTTATAATGCAGCTGAGTATGTGTGTTTGGATCATCAGTCCATATATTTTCTCCTTCTTATCTTTCTTTAATCTGGTAACTTTTCCAAACAAGGTGCAACAAAAGTGTTTAAGAAAGAAGATCATTTTTTGACTATTCAAAAAAATAGTAAAACAAGAAAGGAATACTAAAAAAGAAAGGAGAAGTGTTTGATTTCCACCTGTTGATTTATTTATCTTACAATCATTCAGTCTGTTTCTCCAGGAATCCTGTCTTTCCATCAAACCCTTTAAACCTGGTGAGAGGGCTCTTTGTTACTGCACACATTAACATGAAATCTTGGGACCTTGTGATCATGTATCAGAAATCATGCAATGTGCAAATGCTAGGCTTCTGATCAATTTTGGGGGGTATGGTAAGAAGAGTCATCTTACATGTAACATGTTTCTTAAACAAATTTTCGGAAATGCTTTTTTTAATGGACAAAATTGACTCAAATTAAGTATATCCAGTTCTCCAGGGACCACTTAATCACTGGGTTATCTGGTTTGTGAGATGATGTTCTGCTGGACCTCAATAAATAAACATAAACAAATTCATCTGATTTTCAGTTAAACTAATTAAGCTAATTTAGTCTGTTGCATAAAAAAACTAAAATAAACCAAGACTTGTTCTCTGCCTCCATTTCGTGTCTGAGATGACCGCTTGTTTGAGAGCTAATAAAAACAACATGCGATGAAGCTGGTAGCCGAACCGCACTGACCCGGGACTCTTTCGGGTCATGAACACACATGAGGGTAATGGAAGCTTTGTTTAGAGAGCAGCAGCGATCACTTCTGGCTCCTGACCTTTTGACTGCCCAATCAGCTGTTTTTACCCCGCAGAGTGACCACTGGCTGCTTCAGACACTCCCCCTTTTTCCAGCTTCCAAATATCCTCTACTGGTAGCCTATATCATTCAATTTGCTGCCAGGACATAGCGACTAAGGGGTTTCATATTCCCTCGCGCTAATGGTCCTTCGCGCGTCTCAGCGTGCGCAAAAACCTTTGCTTGGATCTATGCGTGAAATCCACAGCTGCATCAATACTCATGACATTAAGCGAGGTAGTTCAAGCAAGGAACATCTCCGCATGTTTCAAAAGCATCAAAGTCAAAGTTTTAACATAAGTTTTTAGGTTTTCGGGAGGAAAATGTCCTAATTCCTTCTCACCGTGTGCACTTTGCGGGCTGCTTGATATCTTTTCAGACTTTCAGAAGCTGTTGAAGCATATAAGATAGCTCTCTTAACTCCCCTCCTTCCCACCCACCCCCAACTCCTGCCATCATTACCAAGTCAATGGATGGAGGCAGAGAGCGCGTAGCCATCCTCCTCGAGCGCGTTGCCCCCCTCAACATCTGCAGAGACTAGTTGTAGGTGAGCTGCGTGTTTTCAGTCGGTGTCACGCCGGGTTGTGAGTGGGAGAGCGGCGCACGCGTGATGGCAATGTCCTCTTTGGAAAGGACTGTCGCTTCGGAGCCGAACATCATTTTATCACATTTAAATGTTCTTCTAGTTGAACGCTCATATTTTTTCTCCTCCCGTTCTCTTTTTGAAGTATTTGGCGCTTAAATTGCTCTGGGAGGCAACGAAATGCGTTGCTGAACGAATTTGTGAATTCATATTTTTTTAAAGACTTGGTTAATCTGTGAAGATGAAAATGGACAGCGGGCTTTTTTCTTTTTTCATAATATTTATAAAAGAGGCTCATGCGTTCAGTTACAACATTGCCAGCAATCTCCAACCCAATATGTAAGTAAACTTGAGTTCTTGTTGTTTATCTTGTTTTATTTGTATGCAGTTTTGTAGATTTTCAAGGATGATATTTTCCCTTTTCAGCCTCAGAGAATCATTGAAGCTCGAGGGTTCACCTGTTCAATCCTAATCTTGTGTCCAAACTCATCCAGTAGCAGAAAACACAATTGGGAGGAGTATCAATCAAATCTGGCTGTACTCTCTCATTATATAGACTTTGTTTGCTCAGTGTCTCTGTAATCTACTGTAGTATTGGAAAGTTCTACACTTTCCAACTCTGTCAGAGGCTGTTTGTTTCAAGCCTCTCAACAAAAGTGTCAGCCAGCCATAACAGGTAATTTAAAACCTCTCAATCATAAACAAGGAGCTAGAAGATATCCCCTAACAATTATTTCTTTCATCGTGCAATTATATGTACATCTGGAGGTGATAGTGATTACTGTTGTTTATAAGACGAGCAGCTGGATGTTGTCCTAGGATTCCTGCTGATCTCCACATGCCAAGTCTTCCTGTCTCTCCTTGGAGAGTTTCCAAAAAAGTAAATTGTCAAAGATCATGTTGCACTTTTTCCCCCTCTCCGACTGGACTCCTCTGTGCAGAGCAGGGAATGCTGCGAAGACAGGTCTGATGGTTAACCCAGACAGCCTGTGCAAGCAGGACTTAACATCAGATTAGAGGGCTCACGTTGTTTTACCTGAGGGAGATGTTAGCAGTCTTCTCTGTCTGCTGACGCTCAGCCTCACACAAGTATTAACATGTATGTTATGAAAATTCTGGCATTTTTTTTGTTTGTTGATTTATTTCAAAACTGTTGTTTAATTACATTTTCTGGTGGTTGGAATATTTTCTGTTTTTACTTCTTAGATTAAAATTTTTGGTGTCACTACTATGTCTCTGTAATCTACATCCATTAGGCTCAAACATTTTATATTAACATTGAATCGAAGGTGAAGCGGTCTCGTATCTTGTGCCTCGTAGCTTGGCATTCTAAGAAACGATGCATGAGGAATTCCCCTTAAGTCTTTAAAGAAAAAAAAAAAGCAGAAAACCAGACTTGACACAGGTAATGATCTAACAAGCATTATATTGTTGACAACTGGAACGCGGCTGACACAAGCTTTCTCCATCTATCTTTGCCACAATGTCTCTTGAAGCCCCCTCCATAAATTGCCCGCTGCCATCCGTACATCTGTAAAAACACCGCGGAGCATTTTGACATGTTAAGTATTTTAACTGGTGTTTGTGTTCCAGGCCCAACGTGTGTGTGGAGAGGGAGGTGACGCTGGTCGCCCAGAGGCAGCCGTGTGTGCAAGCCTTCACACGCATGGTTAAAGTGTGGAAGCAAGGCTGTGTGGGGCAGTCATGGTGCATGGGATATGAGAGGAGGTGAGTAACACACCTCATTTGTAGTCTGGCTGCTCCTCCCTTTTCTGCGCTCCAAGCCTCTGAGTCTGCTCTTCAACAAACACTCTCAGCCTCACCTGCAGGGGATGTAGAGCTTGAGCGAGCGATTAACTGATGGTTTTTTCCCGTAGACTCAGTGACTCACGCCACCAAAAAAACATCCGAAAAATCTTGATCCTTCATTGCTCTCCATCTCCAAACAGGATAAGCCTTACCTTCCTGATCCCCTTCTTCCTTTTTATTACTTGCTCCTGTTTTGTAATCACAGCTTTTAACCTGCTGTAGAGTTTAGCGCACCCTTTTAGTGGGGGTACAAACTACGGCATCTAAAACAGTCATCTCCAGCCAACATTCCTTTGTTGGACAATCTTCGTGCAAACTTTTTTCTTCCGCCTCCTGGATAAATGTTGCTTGAGTTCCTCAGCGTGCTGCTCACGCTCCATTTCTCCACATTATTTACCGTGTCACAAAGTCAAAAGGCTGCTTTGATGCAGCCAGGGCCACAATTACTTGCTGTAAACTGAATGTGTTTCCACGGTGCGTAATGACTGCGGAGCAATGAGAGGGGTCTCAAAATACAGGGAAAGGTTCCTGCCACTGTTAGCCTTTAACATCTTGAAAGCCTGGGAAAATTAGCTTAACTTCTATTTCACCTACATCAAAGACTCTGAGCTGTTTGATCAGGTGCCACAAGAAATGATAGAGATTTCTATTATAAATTGTGGGCCAGATGATTCTTTGTGTATTTCTTTCACATAATTTACAATATAATAAGTTGTTCTGTGATCAAAGTTTTTAACTATGTGTTTGTCGTATCAACAGGACAGCATACTACACTGCATACAGACAAGTGTACAAGCAGGACTATCAGACTGTGCAGAAATGCTGCCCTGGATGGTCTCAGCTAAATGGAGAGACAGGTTGTTTGTATCGTAAGTATCTTAAGTTTAATTTTTCCTCTTTCTGTTTAAAAATATCATGTTTTTTTTTTTATCAGATTCCGTAATTGTACAAAACAGAGTATGAAGGTGTATCATTTCAAAATGTGTCAAATCTTTTCTCTGAGTCAGTAGGAGGATGGTAGTCATACGCCATCTCGCTGTTCAGATCTCTAAATGAAAATGTTTCAGAGAAAGGTCTTAAAGGGTCAAGAGTCACTTTGCCCATCCAGGCTCCTAAACAGATGTTATCAGTTTTGTGCCACGTCCAAAGTCCTTGCGTTGTTGAAACACTCTTAACAAGGTTCAGATGCGGATGCTGGGAAGAATCCTGACTGTCGACACAGCTGACGTGTTGACATTTGCTCTCCGGTTGGATTTGAATTGTTGTGTCTAGGTTTGCAGTTTGAAAAAACACTTAGACAGAGCTCTTCAGTGTTGACGGAGGTCTGCAGCGCTCCGCCTGGTGGTCAGCTACTGCTAGGCTGGATATATCGCACACTGTAGTGTCAAGCTCCTTATGGTCAAGCTGTTCAGGCTTTGTTTATGTACAATGTACATGTAGTCATGTTGTTTTCTCATGCAGAGGTGGAACATATAATAACATATAATGGGCGGAGAAAAATGGCCAGAAACCAGACACACTTACCGACTTCCAAACATCTCCAGCCAACGCTGGAAAGTTCACCTGCTGATTTGCACAAGAAAAACTAAGAAAAACAAAAAATGAATCTCCACCACCTCCACGTATGGAGAAGAAGTTCTGTTGGTCACACTGAAGCCGTCAAGAGCTCATCTCTTTTACGTATAAGCTTTGCTTTACATTGCTGAGACCAAAAAGCCTCCATTGATGGGATTTTACAGCCAGTGATCCAGATCGCATAGCCTACATACCATGGACCGACCCTTGGCAAAGACTTCCTGTAAGCAGTTTGTCCCTGGGCCGAAAGTTCCTGCTTTCCTGTCCTGCTCCCATGTCTGTCACTCATTCACATGCTAAAAGGGACATTGTTTTGTTTTATGTTGATGTTTTTAGCTTGTGTGAAGTGCTCAGCAGTCACTGTATTACCTACTGTAATCAGAGAATCCTCTCAGCTGGAGACATGGGAAGGAGAGCAAATGATGGACGAACAACAAGCTTAAATGTCGACATTAGCACCCAAAACAATCCACGCTTTGTAAATGCAGGAATTAATTTCACATGTGCCAACACTGGAAGCATCAACACTGTGACACTTGCTCAAACTCCATTAAGATTTCTTAAAGTTTGAGCTCCAAATTGCGAGCTCTCTGACTACTGTCCCCTGCAGGTGAGAGAGTGACTGCCGTCTCACATGCAGTAGACCACGATTGAAGAAGGGAACACCCTTTTAATGCCCAACCCTAGCACCCCCTAGTCCAAACAAATCACTTTTTTGGGTCTTTGGGATCTTTGGGCAGAGGATGGGGAGCAGGCGAAGATTTCCTGGATGCTGCTGTCATCATGTGTCTTATTATTATCTCAATGCACTCTTCAAAGAGCTCTTTGTTTCCAAGGGGAAGGTTACAGTATTAAATTATACGAGGCAGCATTACACTATCTGTGCTCCTATGAGTCTGGTTTGTTTTAAAAACACTCAAAACGAAATACCTTAAAGAGACATTCCTTAGCGCCGCTCATTGCCTGCACTTAAGTTATCTGTTTGCCGTGACAATGGCTGCTCTCTTCAACATGAAGAACTGCTTTTATCTTTGTAACCAAAGACGTGGCAGCACTCTGAGATGGGACAAAATTAATCACCCCTTTCTCTGAGCCATTGAACCTGGATAAAAGGAAGATCACAGTACAATCCGCCCACTCCTGTGCACTTTGCTATTTGCTATCTGTACTGTACCTCAGTCAGCACAATGCAATCTGTGTGGCTGTTTTCAACAGGACCTCCACCACCTAAATGGGAAAATCTGCTTTGTAAAATGTACAGCTTTAGAAAATCTCCTGAAATCCCCCTTCTCCTCTCAAACAGGAGGAAGATGGGAATGCTTTGTGTTGAGATAGTGATTTAGTGTCTAGTACTTTGAGGTTTCTTTATGTGCCCTATTGTCTTTCATTCCTGTTTGTGTGTGTGTGTCCTCTAAATAAAGTCAGTGTGAGGTAATTAGGCCAATGACACTTGGTTAGCTGAGCAGAACTGAGGATGTAATCACATGCTTGAGCTACTAGTTGGGTGTTTTACTGGTCAACCCCCAACAGCCCTGCTTCTTTATGGTTTGCCTTTGTTTCTTCTTCTCCCTTAAATCTTTAAGTTACACAAGATTGGCATCTCGAGTTGTTGTGAGCCCAGTTTGCCGAGTATAATTAGTCACATATTTGGAGGACGAATATCCCGCAACTCAACAAATATTTGCTCTTTTTTTCTGTTTTCAATTGTGCTCGTTTCAGCCCCCTCCCTCTTGTTTTCCGAATCGTTCCATGTCAGAGTTTTATAAAGACTTCTTTTATAAGGACTATCTTTCCCATTCTCACAGCATGAAGTTTTTTTTAATATAATTGAGACATGGTCTTCTGCAAATGTTCTTCAAGAACTTTTTATTTTTTCTCATCGTGAAGTGAGGCAGGTAGAGAGTGGTGTTGAAAAGTACCAAAGCTGTCATTTGGGTGTTTGAAAAGACTTTAATTTGCTCAATCAATCAATCAATCAATCAATGTAGTTTGACTACACGTGAAGGGCTCTTGACTTCGTGATGGCGCCTTCCTCCACTCCAGCATTTCGAGGACTTTTCAATCACTGAGTTCAATCTTTTTCTTTCCGAGCAGCCGAGGGATGGGTGCGGATGGCCGGAGTGAGCCGGGAATGGAAACGAGCAGTTATCCTTACTGAATGCAACAATAAGCTTTGTGACAGGGGCCAAGGAGCAGGCACAATAACTTCTCCAGTTTGTCTTCCTCGTTAGCTGCTGAATAGGAACTGACCTCCTTTTGTGATGGCACTGGCAAAGGTAGCTACACGTGACATAGGCTCAGTGACCAGAAAGGAGGAAACAGTCCTCTGTCTATCCATGGGTGGTCTTTAGCTTGTTTGTATCATGGAACAGAGGAATAACCATGGCAGTGGTGCATTTCTGAGCATAAATAGACACAAACCCGGGCTCACAGAGAGAAGTGGACTGGAAACAACCAAGACATTAAATGGTGCATTATACAACAAAACAGTGGTGCGGTTTAGATTGTTTGGCTGATTAGATACAGCCTGCGGCTACCCCAACATTCCTTGTGTCCTAATGAGTAATGTGCAGGAGAATCTTTTAAGGCAAATTAATGTGAAGACATTTTTTAAAGCTTATGGAACTGCTGTCAAATATAAAGTTCAGAGAAACTTGAGGTTTGCTTGAAACTGCCCCTGTCGACTGGAAGAACCCTTCACAGGGGCATTTGATTGAATTAGAGGTAATCTAGTCTGCATCTGGTGAGCAAGTAGTAGCTCTTGAGACTAGAAGCATGACATGGCCATGAAGTAGCCGATCACATGAAATAAAATTCAATATTCAAAACGAAAATGAGTTTAATATTCAATATATTTTCAATATATACTGACAAGCTGAGAGAAGTATGATATTTTCTGGACTTAAAATAGCTATACCTGATGTTATTTTAATCTGTCTAAGAAAAATGGTTTCTACACGGTATATTATGTGGTAAAAGGGGTAAGTCCATAAAAATGAATGACTCATTGATTGCGCAAATGTACCAGTCCAGGCCATTTTAGTTAGTGATAGCGGCTAATCTTTAGCTTTCGCCTACAAAAATGTCCTGGACTCGTACACATGCGCAATCCATGAGTCATTATTTTTATAGACTTACCCCTATTACTACATAATATACCCTGTAGAAACCATTTTTCTTAGAACGATTAAAATAACATCAGGTATAGTTCCTTTAAAACAGGTCAGCCTGCAGAGTAAACTCAGACAAACTCAGGGAAACTTTTTTTTGGACACACCAACACTTCAAGGGGTTTTAAGGAAATTTCATATTAAAGCATTTTTTGGTCCACATTATTGTACTGTTTTGTCCAGCCAACCAGAGTCTTGCACAACTGGCCTGTAAAGTTTTTCAAAGAAACCTGTCAGTAGGTATTCTCACATAGCTCCCCCCAGTTTTCACAGGACCTCTTTGAAATGACACATTCCTCTGTGGAGCAAAACATGATTTGTTGCCTCAAAATACAGTGCTTGGCCGTGCGCGTACCAATTATGGCACCAAACTGAGCGCTGAGTGCAGGCCTTTGTGCCTGTGAGGTGCCCTAAATGTGGTCTCTCAGTGGGTCGCACTCTGGGGGTTAAACACATTGACAGAGCCTAAACAAACAAAGGGTCACCTCTGTGTTGATGTGGTCATCCCCTTCAGAAGCTGTAAGGGTGACACACCGGCAGCTCTGTTTTCAGGTTGTCTGTGCGAGTCGCTGACCCCTGCTCAGCCGCCCTCTTCTTTTTGTGGAAGCCGCTAATCCTCTCAGAGAAGGTGTCTTTGTAACAGAGCAGAGGCATTCACAGCAACAGATGAGAGTGGGTTTTATACCACGCTGCATGCCACATTAAGGATTTATTTCAGTGAAGCTTAAGCAGCGCAAGGGGCTCGGGAAAGGGGGGGGCAGCTCAAAAATGTCCTGGTTGGCTGCCAGCAGTCTTGTATGTCTCACATCTCTGAGGGGGGGAACGTACATTCCCTGTGCTGTTGCTTAGTCATGCTACCCTGAAGTGACTTTTGAGACACATCTGACCTTTTACTGTGTTGCTGCTGAATTTGCTCATTTAAAGCTTTTCAGGAATGTCTCATTAACTTGATCTCTCAGAGCTGGTGGTTAACATTATTGGCCTAAAATATTTGGATTTAGTTGAAAATGACAGCTTTCTTTTCCTGCTTGTCTCTCATCAGCCTCTTGCGCCACATTAAAATTCCCTAACATTATGTAATCATAGAAGTAGGATGGATATATTACTGTGTCATGGCTTCTGCAGGCACACAGTTTTGAGGAACAGGAAGTAGTCAAGGGATGATTATCAGTGGTGACAGTTTGAAGTTTGATAGCTCCACAAATTGGATAAAATGTTGCCTTATTAGATATTAAACACAACACAAGACTCCTTTTTTCTGGCGTCTGCATGTTGTTGTAATGCATGTAAGGCTATAAGGAAGAGATACTGTGCTATGGATTGTGTGTATGTATGTGTGTTTGTCTGTCACTCTGGATGGTTCATCTGTTAAGCAGGTGTCAGAGGCCGTGGCCAGATGAGAGGCGGATGTTTAGGCTGAGCAGTGATCTCCTTAGAGCTGTCTGAATTAACTGACAAACCCGCATGAAATTATTCCAGCTCATCTGTAATTATTAGTGAGCCCCCTCTCCGCATACATCTCCTTTGTGTGGAGATGATATGCGATTTCATATGGTACAGCTGACATGGTATGGCTGAAGCCTGCTGCTAGATATCCTTAAGCCCTCTTATACTTTGACACCCTGAAGAATCCTCTCATTTCCTAATCTGATCAGCTGTCTCTTTTTAATTGCACATCTGTTTAAACAATCTGGGAATGTAATCAGGAGGTTCACTGAGTACTTGTTTCTGTCAATAACAAATTAGTCTAAGCTGAGCTGATACAATGTAGCAAGTGCTGTAAACTTTCTTATCCACAGTCTGTAAAACAAAAAAAGAAAAAACTAAATCTTTGTTTCAATATAAGGGAGGATGCATATTATTTGTGCTGCTCAATATTATAAATATTGAGTTTATTGTATGACGTGAGTTTGCTGTTATGTTTTACAATTGAAAACCACTTGTGGAAGAAATGACACCGCTTGGCTTAGAGTTTGTCATCAGTGTGTCAGTAATATGCCATTTAAATGTTTGAGAGATTATCACATTTAATTTCTACACTTATTCCCTTGTTAACAAAGATTTGATCAAATATTCATGGGTTACTGTACAAGTTTGTGTTTTCCTGTCAGCTCTGTTTGGATTGCAGCTTTTGTGGGGATCATGTGTGTCTTCTGGATTTTCAGTGGTTTTAAATAAGGCTCCTCAGCTCAAACTCTGCACACGGATTGTGTTCAGACTTTACTGAACAAATTCATAGCCTCAGTGTGACCAACAGATGACATGGGAACTAGTTGAGAGAAAAGTATATCATCCATTTGAGGAAATATTTGTACACTTTTGTGATTATCTGGAGCTGTTTTATTATTTTTTTCCTTTGAATTCCTCCACGTGTTTACATGTAAATAGCCATGACAGGACATCAATCGTCTGTAGTTGTTGATGATGATGCCCTGCTCTCTGCTGCGAGAGCACAAACACCCGGCTGGGCTCAAACAGCTGTTCCTTGCTTCACAGAGACAGTAGCGTCAACACAAATCAGATCAGGGTCAGACTCACAGTGTAAGCTGTCATGGCAGGATGTGAAGGTAGAATGTGAACCTCTGTGGAAAATTCACATTTTCTGGGCTTCTTAGTTCTTCTCACTGTGTTTGTGGCCCAGATACTTTGAATTTCGCTTTTAACCAGTGACAACCATTAAAGTTCTCAGGATTTATGGGCACAGGTTTGCTTGTTTCAAGAGATGGCTGAGCTACACCCACCCCGCGGCAGCTCGATTTTTACACCGTAACTCACCCAGGCATGTCTGCATTATCACAGTTTGTGGTAATGATCTAAAGTTCAGTTAATCGATCAATTTCATCCTCAGTAAATGTTTTCTGACTTTGAGCGGAAAAAGAGGGTAAAACTGTAAAACTGATCTTAAAAAAAAAACGCTCTTACAAGCTGTTCCTGCCAATCATTAAACTCTGATGTGTGAAAACATAGTTAGCAAATCCCTTTCAGTTGGCCAAAAGCCTGCTCTTATTCTCCAAGCCAAGTGGAAGATTCCTCTGACATTGCTTAGTGTGAATAGAGGAGAGTCACAGTTCCTCCTTACACAGGAATTAACAGGCTGATGATAAGACTTTGGTAGAAAAAGATCAGTGTTTGACGTTGACATCTCATGAAAACAGCCAGGTGCCTGTACCTCACTCACCCATTTTTTCTGTCTCTTTTCTTTTACCAACTTGTCTGTCCACATGTGCATAAACAGCTGTGTGCAGCTACGGAGTGTGCTTCAATGGGGGCCGGTGCAGGGAAGGATCCACTCAGCTCTGTGACTGTCCAGCAGGGTTCAACGGGCCCAGCTGCCAGTATGGTAAGTAGACACATCCCTGTAGTGTTTAATATTAACATCCTACTCATTTCCAGTCTTTTTGAACTCTGGTTCATATTTTTATCTGATAGTTTGTATTTTTTCAGTGGAAGAACAACACAGGTAACAGACAAAATGTCATTGTGCAGGGTTAAATAAAACCGTTCATAGCATTTCACTTATTCAGATTTAGTTGTGCAATAAAACAGAAAATTTTAAACTAATCACCAACTTTCCTTTTAGTGAAAAATTCCCCCTTTTACTTTATGTCGTGCAAATGTTAATAAGAATTTCTTCACCTCAGCAGTTTGCTCGGCCACCACAAGCCCAAGTATGTTATCAGCAACTCTATTGTTGAATTTGAGCTGTTGAAGTAAAACAGTGGAAGACTCTGTTGTTCTTCTGATAACACCACACGACAGGAAATTCCTTTTGGTGTCAATTTTTTAACAGAATCGTTCAAATTAACCAAATCGGGTCATCCCAGACACGACAGTCTGCATTGCATAAGTTCAGAGTGAGGGGACTCTGACCATCAAGGTCTTCTGTTAAAATATCTTGACATGAGTGCAAGTTCTCTGGCCGACATGCAGGATCCATCACAGTAATCCCTAACTCTAATGCAGTTTATAGTTTCTTCATGGTTCCTGTACATGTCATGACTTCTGATAACTTTATGCTTAAATGGCTGAGTTAATAGAGTGGATGATTCATATAACAAACACACACCTCTGTGATTACACTGCATAAATTCATCAGATGGTCTTATCAAAGTGGTGCTACATTTTTCTCTAACATTTACATACACAAGAGTCATGAAGCAGGGATGAAGCAGGGGTTTCAACCTACCAACACAGAGTGGATTCTTTTCCATTTCTTCAACCAAATTTTTGAATTGTTTTGAGCGTTTTGACCAAGAAATGGCCTGAAAAATAATTTTTCACCATGTAGCGACAAAACCTGAGTCCAATGACATAAATGGATGGATCTTGCGCTGGCAGTGAAAACAATTTATGATAAAATTGTTTTCACTGAGGTGATTTGATGAAAAGGGATGTGGAGATATAAGGTTAAATGTGACTTTAAAAAACTACCAAAATGGGAATAGAACTAGCATACACTTTGAAAAAATAATCCCATGATGTGCAATCTCATGCAGAGGAGCACCCCTTGTCAAATTTCTGTTACTGATCTCAAAGATTCCCCACCCTGACACTCTAGGTGGGATTAGTTTTGTTTGTGTTGTAATCTAGCATTCTGAAAAATGGTTGTAATTGATGCTCTTAGAACATGAGAAGACAAAAACAAGATTAACATTAAGAAGTGCTTTCAGTGAGCTGTTATCTCAGAATTAAATATAATGTAATTAAGGGATAACAGTAACGAGCAAGGGTAAAGTCAAAGATCCAATATATAACATTCGTTGAAAAAAGCAGCAAACAATAGAGTTTATAAATGTTCTTATACCAGAACGTACTCTGTTTCCATCTGTATATTTTCTCTTTTCTGCTATCAAACCCAGTCTTTTCATAGTTGTCCAAGTTTTACATTTCTTTTCAAGGTGAGTTAAAACCTGTAACGTTTCTTCTCTTGCCTCTGAACTCAGCTGTTTGATATGAGATTCACAAAGCCTTTCCACACAGTAAGATCTAACATGATTGTTCTGCACTGTGTGATAGCAATGGGTACCAGATGGGTACTGGAGGGCCTTTGCTAGAGGAGAAAGATGTAATGGAGTTCACTTCTTGGCCTGTAAACTCAGCTGCTGTTGTACTGCTCTGTGATTGCCACTGAGGCTGCTGGATGATGGTGTGCAGGCTGTCACCTGACCACAGGCAACCGTTCTCCTGATGGAAGGCAAACACAGGCAGCTATACATTCAGAGCTATTTCTGTCAGTGTTAACTTTCGTATACTTTTCAGCCTCTATGGCGGTCAAGCATTTACTATTGTCGATGTGTCCTCAGTAGTAGCTATTAGCATGCTGCTCATATGCTAACATTCTGCATGCTTTTCCCAGCTGTCATCTCTCCTGTTCTCTGCTGTCATGTTTGTGTTAAACCTGACACCACTGCGAGGAAGTGGCAGAGCTTTACTTCACTCAAAGATTCACTCGTCATTTTCTCACTTCAGACCATCCTCAGCAGCATTCCTCTGCAGCTGTATGCGCTGACATACCCTTGAGGCACGTTTGATGTGGTTGGCCTGCGTTCGTGTTTACCAGCTGGAGTGTGTTTATGCTATATAAAGGGGCCAATTAGCGTCTTACTCACAAACGTTGTCTAAACCCCTCATCTATTTTTCGTTTTTTGTAGCATTGTGCCACAGGGACGTGTAAGAGAATAATAATTATTTTTTGTGTTTGTGCCTTAACTTGTAGTAAATAAAGAACTGTTGCTCAGTCGCTCTCATAATCTTTTATAGACAGTAAATCACGTGAACGATGAAACCTCTGAGATTCTGCCTGAAGATAATTGTCTTCTGTAATGGAGTTCTACAGTACAGCATAAACTTTATTAAACAATAGCTTTCATTATATTACAAGATGAATTTTCCTTTAGATTTGTAAGCACTTATAATTGATGTGTTAAGACAAAGCAAGTTTAGTGTATAGCACATTTCATGTACAAAACGGTTCAACGTGCATATCCAGTGTGTTAAGTTTTAACAGGAAAATATTACAAATGGTCATTTACAGAGGTGAAATTGTGTGTGTGTTCCACATAGTCCAGACTGAGAGGATTAGCTGAGCTTTTTACTATCCTTGGGCAAGACACTGAACCGCACCTTGTATTAAAAAATAGTAATGATAAAAAGTAGCTTTACAGCAACATCTCTTTCAGGGAAAACCTTGCATATTAAACTACTGTCTGCATCCATTACAATGTCATAGCATTGTAGAAGAAGAGTCTGGATGCTGAACTTTCACCAATGGAAATATTTAGAAAATCTTGAAATGAAAAATACAATCACAAAGGCCCAGAACCATTAGCACCTAGAATCTG
Source organism: Craterocephalus amniculus (assembly GCA_036024015.1). Classification (NCBI taxonomy): domain Eukaryota; kingdom Metazoa; phylum Chordata; class Actinopteri; order Atheriniformes; family Atherinidae; genus Craterocephalus; species Craterocephalus amniculus. The sequence continues at coordinate 14,374 of JAVQJG010272763.1, forward strand.
GCACCAGACAAGAATGGGATTACATTCATCTCTTAAAACTCAAGCAACTGGTGGTCTCACATCCCAGACATTTACAGACAGGTGTTAAAAGAAGAGGAAATGCTACACAATGATGTTCATCACCCTGTTCAACGTTCTTGAGATGTGGTGTTGCCTTTAAATTCAAACTAAGCTAATATGTTCCATGAAATGATAAAATGGCTGTTTCAACACCTTTGTTCTATTAGGAATAAAAAATGGGTTCATATGATTTGTAAATTATTGCATTCTGTACTGATTTACATCTTAGTGACCATAAAGTGCCCTTACTTTGATTTTTAAATTGCCTTTGAGTTTATGACGGTCTGGTTTTTATTTTTTAAACTGACTGCCAGAGTATCAGCCTTCTGCATAGGGTGTTTTGTCTTCTTCATGCCGAAGCCCCTTTTAACATTCTTGTCTATATCCAACAAGATTTAATCACCTGGTGCCTGATGTACTTTCTATCCAGTCTGTCATCAGAGGACAAATGCTTTTCGTTGGGATCAGCATCCTCCAACCGCTGGAAAGGCAGATGTCTTCATAGCAGCTGACATCTGGGCTCAGCAGCAGACCAACACAGTGGCTGGCCACTTCTTTGAAACATAAAACTTTACCCTCTTGGTGTGATGGCCTGTTAATGTCTTCCCTCAATATGTTCTATTTGTGGGTCAAAAGTGAAACAGACATGAAGTCAGGCAGAAACCTGATGGATTGCATGATAAGCAAAAGAATTATTTAGCACAAGTATAAGGAGTCGGTAATATCAGATTTAAAAGCTTTAACCCTTTGATGCGCAACAAATGAACACCCCCTCCAATGCACAACATGGGTCTAAAATGACCCGCATTCATTTCCATGCTTATTTCATGCTGGCTGAGTTTGATTTTGTTCTGCCTTTTTAAATCAGTTTATTTTATGATTAAATATTTCAAATATTATTTAGATACCATGTTTTTTACTACCACAGATCATTATTT
>JAVQJG010272772.1:0-22872 GCA_036024015.1 Craterocephalus amniculus
AGTAATAGCGTTCCCCTAGTGATCCGGAGTCAAATTATGAAAGTTAAACCCCTTAACGAAGAAAAAGCGTCACACAAAAGCTAAAAAAAAAATAGCCGCTATCGCTAACTAAGCTAGCCGGACGCGAAATCAGGTATAGTCCCTTTAACATAAAAAAATGGTCAGAAAGGCGTCGACAACCCGGCGGGACTGAAAAGATTAAGTAGTTTGCAACAGGATCTGAGGGAAAGCTAAAAGTCACCTCATTGGTTCCCACTGAACTGATGACACAGCTAATCTTCGTGTTGTCCTTTGACTCCAGGTAGATGGCTTGGCTCTTGTGATACCTGTCACCATAAATAATATAAAATGTAAGAAAAAAACCACACAAAACTTCTTCAGTATGCACATTAATCTTTGCAAGAAAATAGAGGACAGACATGTAGACAACAAAGATGTCGACAAAGATTACAACAAAGAGACAAGACTGAGAACTAAGGCCCCATTTATTGGCAGTAGGATATATCAGGCCGATATTTGCAATTTTCTGTTGTCAGCATCAGCCGATTCTAGGGCCGATATCGCCGATACCATGGCCATCAAAACTAAAAAAACAGAGCACTTTTTTCAGAGGCTACTTTTTATGTTTGCTTTCATTGCACCTTAATGCAGCCTTCTTAGTTGTTGTCCCGAAATAACATTAAAAAGAGTAATTTTTTAATTAAACAACATGCATTAGTAATGTTTACCTGGATCTCTTCCTGAGACTCTCATGAACATTCTCGGATATAATTAAATGCATAATTAACCAAGTGAAGTTAAAACTTTTAAAGACACATGATATGCCAAACCTGATATTTCCCCACAATTTCTATTTTTTTAATAAAAAAGACCTTCTATTTTTTAAATATTTTTTTAATAATATACATAAAAAATAAAAACACCAATGGCAAAGGGTCTTATGAATTGTTGCGCCATCAACTATGTTCATAGAATGACATAGGAAAAATTGTTTTTAAAGTTCTTTATTTTAACTCTATGATGTTGTATTTTTAGTCTTTAATCATATTCTGGGTATTGTAAGTATTTCTGGTCATGTACAGTATCTTTTGTATCCGTGTTTTCATTTAATATATTGGCTGACATCCGATATTTGCCCCAAAAGTTCCATATCGATCGGGCTCTACTGAGAAGATGACTGGCCTGAGAAGACACAGGAAGAAGTCTTACTTTACATTAATGACACTAAATCTTCAGTGGACAGAAGCAAACCACAAAGAGGAGACCATCACTGAAAGCATTTAATGATTAAGAGCAGAGCCCGCTGTGAATGATGACACACATCTTCTTGTGGCTCTTTGAAAAAGGCTTTCTGTTGGTGTCCTCTTTTCAGCCAGGAATAAATGAGACTTTGCTGCATGCCTCACAGCTCCCTCCTCTCAACTTCCTCTGTCCGTCTCAGCAGCTAATGGGACACATTTCTCACTTATTCTCTCCCATTTAAAAGACCGTATGTTGCTGCATGTCTGAGACAGAAGCTCGCCTCTCAAACTGAAGGGTGTCAGAGCCGAGTTTCATCAAGGCTGTATTACCTTTACATCACAGCACAATGCAATGCTTGTTCCTGTGAACATTCAGTGAATATGTCTGCATATATTCGGATGAATCCAAAGCTATTTTGCTTTCTGTAATCCAGACAGAAAGAGCGGATTTTAAAATGTCTGTTGTACATGAGCCCAACATTAAAGCCTTCAAATCTGTGGCAATGTGGCCATCTAGTGGTGACACGAACCGTAAGCAAGCTATAGGAACAAGTGGCTGAAATGTGTTTCCAGTAGTAAAAAAAATTCACCATCTTTTGTCGTAGTAAAGTTTCCCCTCCTCAATGCGGGCTTCGTAGCGCTGGGAGGGGCTTTCCATAGGAGCAGAGGGGACATGCTCCGGAGACGAAGGAGACACTAGAGGGGGAGAGACAAACAATCAGTATCACCAAAAAGTTTGGGAAATTTGTGCATTTGCTTTCTTACGAAGTGACCAATACAACTCCCATTTATCAAATTAGATGTTGTGTTTACTTTTGGCGTCAAGATGCACAAACATTTCTTCTGGTAGCTTTGCAGCCTGATGAGCATCTGACAAATCTGCTTGAAGAAAGTAATAATGCTAAAAATTTCTCTAAACTAAGCTTTTTGATTTCAGCATTCGCGACAGAAATAAGAGAGAAAAGGTCCGCGCTGACATACCTGGCCGTTTTGGTGATTTAAGCTGTGAAAGAGAAAGATATGAAGGATATGAGTGAGACCCAGCAGGGACGTGCGGGAACTTCCAATAAGAAACAAACAAAACACAAACCTTATTAAGTGTTCTTAGATCTTCCATTATTTGCTCATCTGTTAACAAATAATTAAGCTGAGGTTTGAAGAGTCAAGGAGCACGTGCTTCCAATTAAACTCAAAATAAAGAAATGACTTCTCTGAAAAACTTATTAAGCTAGTACAAATACTAAATAATTTATCCAGTAAAAATTAATCTATAAAGAGGGCAGGATATCTGGTGCAGGTTTCCTTCGCTTGTCTGGTATTGGGACTGGATCGTTGGGCCGTCTCCTTAGCTTCCTCGTCATGATCGGTTTTACGTCCATCGAGTCTTTGGATGACAGAAACCAGAAGAAAAAAAGTGTCAAAAACAGTCAAACTCAAATGACTTCCTCCTCAGAATGTGATCATCTTATTAGTGACTTCTTGGAAAAGTAGGAAAAGATAACAGGAGAAGGTTCAACTGAATTGCAAAATTTTTCACAAATTCAAATGACAAACTAAAAGGGGCCCATTATCTCCCCATGCTGCCTCATCCCAAACCTGCAATAAGCACAAGTAAAAAGTTCTAAGGGCTCAGAGAAACTGCGGAGGTAAAACACTGCTCAATAATAGTCACCAGCTAAGACAGTACCCCAAGCCAACCTCCAAAGGATTTATGAATATAATAAGTGTGAGTGGCTTCTCATGTGCAGGAGAAATGGGCCTGTCCCGGACGGCTAATGGACACAGCTGTTAGCGTAGAAGAATTACTGACATCTATTGGTGAAGATGGAATTAAAAATGACTTTAAATGCTAAGCAAAGGTGGCTGTCAGTGACCAAAATCCTTCCAGACATGAACATGTTTTCATGTGTGAGCGAATTCAGATGCCAAAGGTGCAGCAGTGACTGTATTACAGGTAAATTCTTCCACACTGTGCACATGTGTCTTCTTCTATGGTCATACTTTATACCAAACGGTGCTCCCAAAGGATGAGTATGTTTTCAGCTTTGACACAGGCTGAAAATCCAAAACGTGCTGCATGTTGCAAGCTTCGCTACTGTTGGTCATGATGCTCCATCACAAGTCTGCCGATGTCTGTAACTCATATGCTACATTTCCTCTAAAAAGCTTCAATAAAACAGAATAATGTAATTATGTTGTCTCACATTTCCCCCAACAATTACGAAAAAAAACAAAAAAAAACTGATGCAAGCGGCTCAGTAAAGCTGAGCTGCTGCATCTTAACCGTTTCTAGAAACACTCGTTTCAGACAACTTAATATTAAGGTATAAAAGGAGAGAGAAACTCATATCCTCCCACACACACTTTTTTCTTGCTTCTGCTGTGAGTGTCTCATTAATAATGGTACTCAGGCTCCCTTACCGCCTGTCAGCTCCATTGATACTTTCTCGTTCTCAATCATCTTCTTCTTCTCCTCCAGCTCTGCGATTAGGTTTTCCTTCAGTTCGACCTTTTTGTCGTCAAACTCCTTCACTGCTGCCTTTTTCTCTTTGATATAATTCCTCTCCACCTGTTCTGTCTGTCCAAACCGCAAAGAGAGAAGACACAGAAAAAGGAAAGGGATCCATGTCTAACTTTGTGATGTGGGAAAATTATTTTACTGAAACAACATTGTTTGATTAATCTCATTAATCTCAACAACGGCTCTTACCTCTAGTTGGAGAAACAAATCTATAAAAGGGAAATTAAAAAATGGTTACTTTAAACGATTGAACATGAAAACATTGGGGACTGAGAACATACATTTGGGACTTTTCCCACCAAAAGTCTACAAACATGGACAATAATGACTGTTATAAACAGGCTTGTGACATGTCTGCATTCAGCTGCCAGTTAATCATTTATGAAACTACTATCCTTCAGGGCTATTTATTGGTCTGTAACAATGGGCTCCTTTTGTTTTAATGCATTCAGGCAAATAAAAATTTGATCAGCACAAAACTGATTAAATAAAATCCTGACATGCAGCCAACAAGGGAGCCAGTTAAAAAAAAACAAAACACTGATGGCAAACAAGACAAGCAACTGAGTCAACAAAAATAAATGATGTGATTCAAGAGAAAACCAGGAAGATGGTGAAAGATGGATGGGACAGGGAGCAAAAAGAACTAATGTAATACTTGCAAGATTTTTTTTTACCTTTAAAGCCACAAAACATTTTTTAAACACATTCTTTTTACGTTAAAAACAATAAAGCAAGTGGTGTGCAGCTTGATTAACTCATCATAGTGTTGGTGGCCACGCTATAAGTAAACATGAAAGCGCGCCGACGAAAATCCATCCGACTCTCAGACGGCCAGATGGTTTATTGTTTGGACAATTAGTCAGGCATTATGAGCCGCACGCCAAATAACAACCCAACTGCTGCACGGAAACATAGAAGCATCAACGCTTTAATCAACGTTTTGTTTAAAATACCTTCCTGGTCAAAACACAGTTTCATATTTCTGGAATTTGGGCCGTTTTTCTTTTCATTGTTTCAATCTGGTACTTATTGTTTATTCCCATTTCTCTTTCTTTGCTTAGCAAAGCAGTCCGAAGACTTCAACAATCTGCTACATCGGAATCAAAGCACAGTGTGTTCTTGCCTGCGTTTCGAAGTCTCTCTTTGTACTGCTGGTCCAACTTCTTCATTCTCTTCTGATACTCCTGCAATGTACCTGCATGGACAAGACCAAACTCATTTAACTGTTTATAAAGCAGTAAAGGATAAACAAACAACTACAAAACACATTACTAAAATTTATATAGAATTTAGCACTTTTGTCAAAAGTTCTGTAATTTTCTATGTGAAACTCTTCTGGGTGTTTAATATACTGTACGTTGTCATCAGAATACGTTGCACCTTTTCTACCCTGTACTCTTTCGGCATCCACCTCGCCGTTATAAATTAGATTGCACTGTTTCTACAGCAGGTGGCTCAGGCTGGTAGGGCAGGTCATTCAGTGATGTGATTGGTGATTCGAAGGGAGGTTTGAACCCTGGCACTCCCACCTCAGTCTCCTGTCGTGTCCTTGGGCAAGACACCTTACCCTCATTGCCTCCAGTGATGGCACCGCTGGTAAAAAAAACTCAATTGTAAGTCGCTTTGGATAAAAGCGTCAGCTAAATGACGGTAATGTAATGTAATGTTTCTACATTTTGATCCACAAAATATTACAAAACACTTTTGAACTCAACAATTGGTCTTGGCAGAACGGAGCCTTTGGGACAGATGGTACTTTCTACACTCCTTTAAAAAAAAGGCAAGGTCAGCAGCTCAGAAATGGTTTACATCAGTAAATAAAAGATGGCTTAGATTATTTCAAAATGAACTGCTCCTGGCAGATGTATGTTTTTCACTATCAATTTCTCCGCTGGGTTCGCCTTTCAAGTCCATAACAATGGCTGAAAATAAATATATGAAAATCTGATCAATCCAGTCCTCCCACAAATACCACAAGATAAAGTCCACATGTAGAGAAATTCTTTTCAAAAGGAAGGGATTTTTCGTTTTACCTTCCTGTAACTGCTGCAGCTGTCTTTTTAGGGAGGCCAGTTTGTCTTGATACATTCTGCAAAGAAATCAATTGCAATTTGTGTAATAACCCTAAAGTTAGTAACGATTATTTATAGTTTAAAGAAACACTTACTGTTCCTTGATTTCCACATAGTCATCTTCATCATGCTTGGCAAGATCTGTTTCACTGGCATCCTCTGTGTCTGGAAACAGAGAAATTGACTCAAATCAAAGAAAGTCACTCTCAAATGAGCTGCTGATGGATATCGCCTAATCATTTCCCACAGGCAGGAGAGCAGATCAAAAGGACGTGCGTGGCACTGGTGAGGTAATGGAGAACACCCTCCTTGGAAATGCCCTCCAGTTTATTAAGCTCTACAGATCATGGGAACTCCACATTTGCCACGATCCTCCTTACACACTCACGTACACACGTGAGAAAAAGTTTGGCGAAACAAAAACTATGCTAGACATATCACAAATCCGCATTTGGTGAGGCTTAATCAAACCTCATCAATATGACGAGCAACAATGTAGCTGCTATTCTGTCAAGCATTTGCCGCATGGAGTGATTAATCAGCACCGTGCCCGGCTTTCTTGGTAGCGCTTGTCAATCCAGAGGCAACTCTCTCCGTACGAGGCCAATATGTTTTACGACGTGGCAAAAGTCAGGAAACAGTGTCTATGAACACTCGTTGACTTGAAGACCCTTAAAATTTGTTACCCACAAAACTAGACACAAGCGAAGTGAAGGGCCCCGTTGAGCTGACACGGCAGTTTTCAGTTTCAGTTAGCATTAATGTGCTAGCCGAAGTTAGCTCCGTCCGCTCTTTAAAGAGTAACCCGATTCTAGCTCAGGTAGTCATGGACATGAGAACCCTCAAAATATCCGGGAGAAAGAAAATAGTCCGGTTGTTTGGCTGGAAGTCAGCGTCGGGACACTAGCGAACCTTGTAGTGTTGTCATCGCCTTGATCTCTTCTTGCCTTTCTTTCTGTTTCACCGCAATCCGTCCCGTCTGACTAGAGAGTGTGAAAAGGGCAGAGGAGTGGACACACAGCACGCACGGCCGACCTGTCAACGCTCCGAGCAAACGTTACGTAGCTCGGCCGGCTAATTAACGTTGTGTTCACCATTTACAGCAACATTATAATAAAAAAAAACAAAAAAAAAACAGAACAGGGGCCCTGAAATATTCATATAACGTTGAATGCTGATCTTACATTTTAAAAAAGGAACCTCCCACGTTCACTTCTCAGAATGGCATTACTTCACTTAATTGTATAGTAAATTGTATTGTGAATCTTTTTTTGTTTTGTTTTTAAGTTTCCGGAAAAGTGTTTATATATGCAGACGTGAGTTGTTTGCGCATTGGAGCAGATTCCAGTTCCGAATAGATGCATATGCAATAAATTAGCCTTTGATTTATTTCATCCAGTCTACCAAAAATAAGACGTGGTGGACACATAATGGCCAGAATTAATGCATTTCCTTATTGTCTCGCTTCAAATTAAAAATTAATCGCACAAGAGAATGAAGACAGTTTAAACCGATAATGTAGTGAGACTCAAAATACCTACGGCCAGGGAAATTACACTACCAAATAAACACCTAAACAATTTGGCGATACTTTTAATGGCTGGCTCAATTTCCACTAACACTTGAAGTATTAGAGTAAACTTGAATCAACATTTCACCTCCTTCATAACATTTCCTGGCTGGCGGGAGTCGGGTAGCTAACTTTAATTAGCCTTTAAGCTAACAACGTAAGCTCACGCTGAGCTATCCCCCAAGAGGAAACTTAAGGCACTATTCGCTAAATTTGACCTAAAACCTTTGCCACATCGTTAAAGAAAACGGTCTTTGTTCGATGAATGCATATAATTCAAAACATTAAATCCAAATAGCTGCATCTGTGCAATAGCCACGCGTTTCCGTTTCTTCTCCAATAAGTAGACATAGCCCGACCGTCAGTGGATTTTTACTGTAAAACGTTACCTTCTTCCGAGTCTCTTCCCCTGAAACTACGATCATCGTCGTCATCCACGCTGTCAAGTTCTTCTTCATCGTTATAATAATCCACCATTGGCGATATTAAAGTCGTAGCCATTTATTCCTTTGGAGAATGTAAACAAACACAAAATAAACAATCGATTTTTGTTTTGCAGCTCGCTTGAAACTGCGCCTACAACTGGTAGGACCTCCGATCGGTAAGGCGGCTAAGCATATGCCTGAACACAAATTTTGCTGTAACGATGCAGATCTGTGTAAAACACGATTTTTTTTAAGTAAGCATGGGCAAAATGATTATTTAGCAATAGTGAAAACTCGACAACAGCCATTTAGTTTTTTTCTGTAAATTTAATGAAAGCCATGGTAGAACCTTTAAACCAGGCATATTACCGAATAGCATGAGTTTAAAGCTCGCTGATAGCTCTATTGTTGGCTCACTATCCATTTTGCTACTACACACCAGGGGGTTGCAATTAAATGGATTAGTTGAAGATAAGCATGTTTGCTCTCCTGTCCCTTTACATTTCTAAAACATCTTAATGAGACCTCACCAACAAACATCAGTTTCAGCTGATTATATAAATGATTGATTTTTTGTTTGGTTTTTAATTGTACTTTATTGAAGACTTAGTGTACTTTTAAGAAACTTCATGTGTAAAATCTGGATGATATAAAATATAAAAAAAACTAATTAGAACTGACATTTTTGGGAATAAGCTGCTTTATTCTTGTATAGAGTAGCCTTTAGCATGTTTAGCTGCAACAGTTGGCGTTATAAATAACGGAAACAGGTCCTTCATGTGACTTTTTTTTGGTTGTTTTTGTCACTGACAAATAAAACCCTTTATATGATTTGTAGGAAAAACAACAAATTGCTTAACAGTGAAACAGTCACAAAGATCATAGCTCAAATCTTCTAACCTGGTTTCACCAGGAAAAATGTCTGAGTAGCAACATTACTTCATGTGGAGCTGTGTGTATGTACTTGATCAAAAAAACAAAAACAAAAAACTGAAAAGAGACTTGGGTGTTGTGTGGTGTTTTTATGTGGAACAAAAATAACATACAGGCCTACATGCACATGAGGATTCTGACCCAGAAAATCATTCAACATATGGTTGCAAATAACTAAATAATAAGTTATTATTAGCGTATTTATATGTTTATTTTCATTCAAATATGACAGGGGGAAACAAAACTAATAAATAGTTCTTGTCTTTCTCAAATCAATATTTTCTCACAAATTTTTTGAGTGACTGATGCCAAGTAAATAAAGGGCTAGTAAATGCCGATACAATTAACAATTGCGTGACCATTAATAACAAGCTCAAAACACTATTCAAAAAGACACAATTACACCACACTTTAACCATTTACTTAAACCATCAAAACAGCCAATACTAATAAAGCAATAAACTAACTGTTCTTCTTCCCCTTTCTCATCAGGCCACTTGGTTAGTGCCAGCCAAACTACTTGAGCACACCAGGCCCTTGTCAGCAAAACTCATTGGTATGTCTCCATGACCGTACTGATCTTCAAAAATCGCCTCAGAGAGAGTAAGTGGTTAGAAACAAGCCAAAACACATACTGAAAATAAATTCAATCAATGTATTAACCAACGAAATCAGATCCTTCTTCAGTGGATCAATCAGGGTGTATGCACAAGTTTAAGTGTGTGTAACATGAAACTAAGCAGCTGATTAATGAGGGGGTGTCTGCATCTCCTTGACATTGTAATATGAATAAATACATGTATATAATTTACATAGTTTTTAAATACCAAAGTTTAAACATATACGGTATATTTTATTGTCATGCTGTATGTTTTTCTTTCTTTTAGCTTAATGGATTAATTAATATTTGAATTCAGTAATTAAGCTGTATTACTGGAGCAATTGACAATATATTTAAAATAATCATTATTTAAAACGTGCTATTATAAAATAACTATTATTTAAAATTGACAATATTCCCCTTTAGGGAATAAATCCTAATACCGGTGAAGCACATTGACCTGGGATACTAGTTACACTTTAATTTTACACCAGCAGGAGGCAGCATCGGCTTTAGTATATTTCTGAGACAAACTGCCTCAGCGTCACTGAAGTTGCAAGAGAATCGGTATGACTCAGTTCATGCATCTTTAATGATTTGCAAGGAAATAAGCCACTGGATCGTAGCTTGTTCGCTTTCATATTAGTATTCCATTAAAGCAGCGCCATCAATATGGTATTTAAACCTTTTTTATGTTTTTGCACTGGACTTTGGGAAAAATTTCGAAACAATTTAAGCAATGCTGAATCATTCAGTTTTGCATCTATGAAGTAGAAAACACGAAGCTCGGGAAGTGCACATACTTCAGCGGTCCCCTCACCACACGAGACAACTTTATTTCCGCCTGTCAGTCAAAGCAACTGTCAAACACGAGCGAGGGGTTGTTCGCCTGCTGCTCCGTCATTCAGGAAGTCTAGACCAACTGACAACACTTAACGAAGTCACACCGACATCTCCAGAGTCGGACTGTTATCGCCGTAAATGCGCACGCTTTGTAACCGGGACGAGTTTTACTAAAGGTGAGCAGCTTTTTTTCTGTTTTGCCCACCCTTGTCTCGTGTCACTGTTTGTCTCCCTCGTTCACAGTTAACAGCTCGTGCTATAACCTCGCGCTCTCCAACTGTAATGACACTTCCTCTTGTGTCTTGGGCTAAGCTGCTGTAGCTACATGTCAGAGCAGGGTTTTTATTTATTTATTTTATTTTTAAAGTGGCTTTCAAACGAGCGGAAACGCTCATGGGTTGCACCTGAAGTTGGAAATGACCGCCGTCATCTGGTTTTGTTTGGCTTGTCGTTTCCACTCCGTGGCGGTGAGTACAGGCGGCATCAACTCGCCGGGTTCAAGTGCGTAGGTTTCCCTAAACGCTCGCGCAGAAGTGTGTGCGTTTTCTCATTCTCGCGTGCTTGTACCTGCGCGAAAGCTACGCCACACACAAAAAAAATTGGGGATGTTTACGCTGTGAAGTGACGGCGAAGAAGCTCGTCCTGTTTTGGTTTGCTCCTCGGGAGGTGAGTACGCTGAGCCAACGCATGACAGGTAGTAGTGAAGTGTACAGTTTGGGGGAGGTGGGGTGGAGGGGGGCCCGGTTGTAAAGGCGACAGGGCGCCTGTATGCTGTGTAAACTCTCCTGTGCGTCTTTTATTTTTCAAAAGCGTTGTCACGCGTTATCGGGGCTCTGTTTGCGTGTGTGTATCACATGCAAAAAGACTGTGGTATCTTCCATTGTACCCCTACATTGTTGTGAGTGAGATTTTACTATCAACGCGCAGTCACAATGGCTGTCAGTTGAGACAGCGACGTCCACTACACACGATCCCAAACCATTTCTACAACATTTTTTTTATGTCTCTTTACAGTCGTTAACTACGCAAACACTATGCAGAGTTCCTGGTTTTGACAATTTGGATAGAAGAGAAAGGTTGCATTCATTTATTGCAGACACAACAAACGCGCGTCATTCATTTCCCTTCTTTTTAATTCTTATTCTTATACTTTGCTGGGATGTGAGAGGTCATCACCTGGATGCCGGGTAATGCTCGGTTAAATAAGCAGCGTTACAGCTGAAAGCGGGCTAAAATGACGCCCTCGAAATGGCAGATGTAGATAGCAAGCCGAGCACTAAAACCTAAGCTGACCCAACATGATGTCATATCTCGCGTGTAGAGCGCATGAGTGAGAGGCAGCAGCAGACCTGCGTTTCTCTGCTAAACTGTGTCATTTGTAAAGATTTATTTTAAGAAGTCGACCCCCGCAAATCTTTAGAGCGGGATCGCCAGATTTGTAATCCATTATTGTGACGTTGCACCTGCTTATCATTCAAATCGATTTTCCAGATTTGCTGACTTTTTTTGACTTCCTGTTTACTGCTCAAGAGAAAACCATGTAGTGTGGGTGAAAGCCAATGTAAACTGATTTCACGCACATTTTTTGCAGAGTTTAGTCTACCAGCCTGTAGGTGAAAATGCATAGTCTAGGAAATAAGATCTGTTTTTCTTTCTGTTATACAATTTGCCAAGACTTTCACGAGTCCTTCCACATCACACATGTCTACTAGGCTCATCAGACACGTTTTAACTATGGACAGAGAGGAAACAGAAAGTGACATCGTTCCTTCCTTATTAGTGATAGTATCTAGGGCAATTGAATATTTATGATTATACTTTTGATCCTGCTATTTTCCAGTAAGCATTTCATTCATCAAAGCTGTTGGATGGACTCTGAACAGGTGCTGCTGCACAGACCAAAACATGTTTTACAAATTGGAATATGATAATAATAATAATAATAATAATAATAATAATATGGACCTTATTCTGTCTTAAGATGAGAGATGCAACCAACGTCAGATGAAGATGACTCATGACACGGAATACACTGTCTAGTAGAGCCACCTTTAGCAGCACTATCTCCTTTTCTGTACTATGTTATCAGTCTCTCAGATCATTTTGGAGGAATTTTGGCCGACTATTCTCTACAACGCTGCTTCAGTCTATTGAGATTGGTTTATAAAGCGCTGTTTTACCACAGTTTTGTTTTAATTAGATTGGGGTTTGGACTAGGGCCATTGCAACACCTTGACTCACTTTCAGTGCCACAGATGGCTTCACATTTGATTCTAGCATTCTTTGGTACACAAAAGAGTTCCTGGTTGGCTCAGTGACTAAGGACCTCAGGTCCTGTTTCTGCAAAGTGAGCCAAATCACCCGTCACCATGCTGACTGTTGGTCAGAGGTGCTTGTGCAAATACGTGTTTTTCAGCAAATGTGGCTCTGTGCATCATGGACAAACAGCTCCGCCTTGTCTTGTCTGGCCAAACCTTTATAGAGGCTTGTGGTCTGTTTAGATGCACAATTATTTTCTTTGCTTCTTTCTAAACGGACCATACTTGCTTTGACTTTGTGAAATTGCCGTAAACTTTAACATGCTAACTGAGGCATGTTTAGTCTGACATGCACTGTAGCTCATTTTTTTAAACTTGTTTCTCAGAGCATTAGTCATTCTGAACTTTGATTGAACCTGCCGGGAAGATGGGAAGATGGGCAACTGGCTTGAATGTTTTCCCACTTTGAAATAAAGATTTTCACTGTGGGATTTTGAACTTCAAGAATTTGGAAGTTACCGCATGACAATTCTATAGGGATGAGCAGCACATATTGTTTCTCTAAGGTCATAGCTAACATTATGTTAGCTTAACACCTGAATGCTTTAGTGCTTACCTTAATATCTGCTTTAATATAGATGCCTTCCTTTTCTGATGATCAGTTAATCAAGTGTATTTGTAGGCAACTTCTGCCTGCTGCTTATTCTCATCCGTCTTTTTGGAGCAGTATGAGTGTATTAAACTTTTTTACTTTTCACAGACCATAAGTTGATTAGTTTAATATGCAATGATGTTACAATATAATATGGCCTGTGTTGGTTGTCATTTCAACTTAAGGTTATGTTTTTTTTAAAAACTGAATACTGCAAAAGAAGCAAATTTTTGTGCAGTTTGACCCCAATGAGCTTAGCCACATCTATAAAGGGGCAAAGCTATTTAAGAATAAGAAAACCTTTATTTGCCTCACAGCAGGGAAATTGAACCTGAATTTCACCTTTTATAGTGCATGTTTTGAAATTTGCACTATATTTACTTAGCTTGTTTGCTGTTAGGAGTACATTTAGGTTAAGTGGCTTTCACATGCATGTTTCAGGATGTGGAAGGGCCAAGATAAAGCCACCAGCCATATGATAGGATGACCTGCAACCTGCTGCATCACCTGAGCCCTACTGTAACTGTCGCACAGACTTGCATCTTGTTTTTGTTTAGATTTTCTGTAAAACTAAGTGACGCAGGCCGGTGAGAGTCATTTCTAATGAGGCAGTCATGTGTGTGGTGCTAACAGACATTTCTTTTATAGAGCTTTTGGAATAATGTTTGTGATGTTAGCCTGGGGGTCTTTTTGTGAATTTGCCGTATGTGTGCGTGTATGGGTCTTGTGATAGATGGATTGGTGGATGTACACGAGCTGACCTTCGGCCTGTGTTGGTGTCAGAATATGATGGGATGTGAGCATGTCTGTCTAACACCTTCATGTTTGCATTAAGGTCAAGATTAAATTTAATTCAACACAATTTTAGGACAGACTGGTGGGATGATGATGGTAGGGCTGATATAATGGCAGGGGAAAATAAAGTCATAAATGATCCTGGAAATCTTGCAGTGTGGAACCCTTTATTAACCCTGCTTTCAGATGTCATTTACAAAATGCCAATAATGAAGCTGATAATGACCTGTTACCTCCATACTTTGAAAGATCTCAAAAGCAACGGTTTAACCTCAACTTATTAAGACCTGCTACTAAAATGCAATTACCCTGTCAGGTTGGGCTGAACTATTTAATCTTTCTTTTAAAAATTAAAATGTCAATTTAAATGGTAGCAAGTAGCAATCTTTGGTGATTCTGTGGTATTTGTTTTTGCAGCCAAATTCATAGCTAAAATTGAATTAAACCAGAAAAAGGAAGGTTTAAGAAGTCTGTTTCAAGATTATGCCAGTTTTAACCAGTTGTTTTTATACAGGCGAATGAATGAATGGTGAGGATGTGGATCCTGTTTTGAGATTAGTCTATCAGAAAAAAGACTTAAGAGACTTCACACGTACAAGAACAGACGTAGAATTAAACAGATAGATAGATAGATATGCTAACCATTGATTCCTAGTTCAATCCGGCTACACAAACTCATCTGCTCATCTGATTTGAGACACAGACAACTACTTGCTGTTTGCCATATAGATTTTATGGCATGTAAGAAAAGTCCTGGAAAGAAATCCAGTTGTGTTCCTGTGAGATTTCAAATGTGTATCATCCACTTTGGAACATGAGAACATAGCTTCAGGTCCTTTTTAAAAAAGTCCAGTCTTATTGCTTTTAAGGCTGTGAAGATCTTTTGATGGAAACTACAAACCAAAGCCGGCACCATGCACTGGTGCATCAATTTTTTTCTCTTTCTGGTTAGCAAAACTTAAGATAGAATTAAAAATGTGCCAGTTATTTGCATTCTGGTGACCTCATTGACCCAGGGTCATATGTAGATGTTAAGTAACATCAGATTCCTTAATTATATTCTGTTTTGAAAATAGTTGAAATAGAAAATTTTTCACTATGGGGTGACTAAAGCATAATGGGGTCAAGAGGTCTTTCTAGTTGTGCTTCTTCTTAACGTAATGATGGATGCCGTGTAAGCTTTTGAATTATGAAGCAGGAAAGAAAGTTTTTTTTTTTTTAAGTGGTTCTATTCTTGATTGAAACCCCTGATCAGAGAATTTGACCTCAGCAGCTTTAAATTATGACATTAACTTCATAAAGAGGATATGGGTTCAGCAAAATGCAAAGCTCAATTCCAACTGCTTAATCACAGGCCTTTAAGCATGATATACTAAAGACTACAGGAGATTATTTGTACAACAAATAGTCACATAATGACAGATGACAGATTCCATGACCTCTGTATGCCTTTCTACTGCTCTTCTATAATGATTTGGTACCTTTTAGTCTTAGGCAAACACCACTATTTTTATATTTTCCCCAGTTTAAACCCATGATTCCTCTGTAATGTTTTCTATGTACAACCTGTTGAAGTGGAACTCTCTCTGTCTGCTTCCACGTTTTGGAAAACTGACTTTAGGAAAAAAATTTATCAAAGAATTGTCATTTCAGTTTGGGGGTTTATGCTACAGTAGCAGAGCACATCAATATTAAAGCAGCGATGTCAGGCTTAATGTTCTGCAGTGATCTGGTTTAGAATGTCTAATATAGGAATGCTGTCTCAGATGACAAGGAGAATTATGCATTTCCTATCCCCACCTCTCCTCACAGATGTGTTCGTGTGCACTGCTTTTAATGATGATTTCAAAAGACAGCAAAATCTGCAGTAACGCGAGATCCTACACTTTTGAAGCCAGGAAGATGGAGAGTACCCAGATAGATATTTGTTAAAAGGATTAATGTACGGCAATTTGTTTATTAAGCCGCTAGTAAAGACTAAAAACGACTTAGTCTTTGATTAAGCAAATTAGTGAAAATCTTTAGACACTTTTAGTGAAAATCTTTTCTTCTATAATAGTTCTGTTCATCTATGTCACATATGGCCAGAAGGCTAGCTCATCGTAAGAGGGTTTTACATCTGCATGTCTTCCTGGATTTGATGGAAACAGTCTTTGCACCACTGAATGTGAAAGCAGTCTGAGGGAAAAATGCAAAATGGATCTAGTCATGGCCCAACAGCTGGTGCTCACCTGAGTCACGGCCGTGGTCTACTGAAGGCCGTCTCAGAGGGAAGGTAGCCACGGCCCAACAGATGTCTCACCGTCAGATGCCTCCTGACTAACTGTGCCACTTCTGCTCTTCATTCGTCACCCGGCACCGTATTAAACTAATCAGCTGCTTCGTGTCGCTGGTTAGCTTTAAGATCCAGGTGTCGGCCTTTCGAAGTTTTCACGTTGTAATTGTTGCAACACGTATTTATTCCAGCACTTAAAGTGCAGGCCTATCAGAGAGCACATAATGGGATTTGTTTATCTTGTCTTTTCCACACATCTCTCCACCTCTCCTTACATGCAGTAAATGTTAAGTTATACAATCTGAGAAAAAAGTGTAGATAATATCACTTTTTCCTTGAATTCCATTTTTTATGTGTCCGCTTTAATGTTTGTGTCAAACCTTGTGTCATAAAAAAGGCATTTTGGCAAGTGGGCCTTCCTGGGTGTGGGAGGCTAACATGAGCTACTTGATTACAGCCCTTTATTAGAAGCATGCCTTCAATCCTCTGGCAAGGATGCAGCTGTGACCATGGGTGCCCCCCCCACCCCCACCCAGGCTTTTTTTTTTTCTCTACCCTCATTATGTTTGGTTACATCTGTCTCCAGCTCTGTTGTAAAATCTCCAAGCCCCTATCTGCTCTCCCATGACTAGGCCATCTTGAAGTGATGGGGGAATTATGATCAGCCATCGCCATCACCCAGAGACATCACCACTACTGATGGCTGACTCGTCTTATATCTGCCCACCACCATCCCTCCGGGTCTGGGGATTAATTTTGCTTGGCAGAGTGGAGGAAACGGCTCAGACGAGAGTATTTTTAGAACTACATAGCTCACTGTAATAGGGGTCTTTTAAAAAATTGAAAGTGTCATGTCATATGCCTACATTTTGTATCTGTTTCGTTTCCTCCCCCACCCCCCTTGCATGCAACCAGCTGGGAAAACTCCAGTATGCACCGTTAGCTTAGCAGAGTGGGACATGTCAGCCAGGCTTAGGATGCATGAATGTGATGGACACGTTTGCTGATGCGAATGGGGGTGAGGTAATACACTGCGCAACGTCGGGCTATTTTAGGAGCATCCTTTGCTTTCCCAAAGCGCTTTTGTGTCTCACAGTTATACAAATTGATTTTTACTCAGCAGCTTTTTAAACGTGTCCGAACTATTCTTTTGTTTCTTTGTTTGTCATTGGTGGAACGCTTTCATGTGTGCACAACAGTGGATTCTGTGGCCAACAGTGGCATGATTCAGCGTCTCTTGAGTTTTCACTCCATAGAAACTGACAAATGATTCAAGGTTTTAAGGGCAATGAAGATTTTTTTGGGCCCCAAACCCAATATAAAATGCTTTAACTTTTTTATTACATTTTTTTTTTAATCAAACCCACCCCATCCCCCTGTCCCAGGAGAAAGTAGGCCTCTGCCCAAGCTCTGTGCAGCCCTAATGCTGTGACTGGACAGCCTCCATTGGGTCAAGTGGAGATTTGCTTCCAATGAATCTGGGGGAGATTGTGTTAGACTGCTTGCTGGTGAAAGCCTATCAGGAAAAATTTTGTCTTTTTTAAAATCACAGAGTAAAATTTCTCTTATTTTTGCCTGGCAGATTTTCTTTTCTTTTCTTTCTTTTTTTTGTGCAAGACTTTCCAATTAGACAAAATCAGAGCTAAGAAATTATGGATGATCTGCTGCTTCTGCTGAGCAGCTGAACAACAAAAATATTCTCTTGCACGTCATTTTCTCTCATAACTGCTTTCATTTTCTCCTAAACTGAGCTTTTTTGTTAACCTCTGATCCACCACAATGGATGGGTGCCATGTTACAGGAGGGAACGTACAATCAGAGTTTGTCATGAGGAAAATTGATGCAAAACAAGCTAAAGGAAGAGGTTCTGCCACCCTTGTCTTGCTTAATAATCCATGCTAGGATGGCTATGCATGCCTTTCTGAACTCAAGCAGCCTGAGGTTAAACTAAACAATTGTCCAATTAAACTGTGACTTGGAGGAATCTCTGCCAGTCAACACCCCACTGCTTCCCTCAATCATTTTTTGTTTCCTCTCTCACACACACATCCACACGAGCTCTCACCATTCATCAACATAAATAAACCATATGTGCAATGCTGCTAAACCAGAAGGCTGTGAACTTTAGGATAATTGTGGGGTTGACAATGTCCCAAAAGGCAAATTAGGAAGTAGTGAAATTATCAGGCTGTGAGGGTATCAAAGAGGCCAGTGCATGCTCCTACCCTTCCAAGGGTATTGTATCCCGCGACCTGCCCGGCTATTGTTTCCTGATATGATTTGGAACCTTTGTCACGCGGAAATGAACTGTTAGACATTGTTAACCAAGAAAGAGAGAGAGAACAGAAGTCCAGTGTTACTACTACACTAGATTTATAGACTGAACTTGCTTTGTCATGTTACAATTGTGATAAAACTCAAGATAAGTCCTTCAAAGATTAGCTTTTTAAGGAATTGTCAGTGTTTTTGATGGAAAATTAAAATTTTCTGCAGGAAAAAACAGAAAATGAGCTTTTGAGAAAGTTTGATCAGACTTTAACATGCTGCTTTAAATGCTCACAGCTATAAAGTAATTGTTCTTTTTATTAATAAATGTTCCTTTTAATTTTTGCCTGACAAGTGTTGGCAATGAAAAGGTTTACGAGGTTTAAGGTTTAAGAGGGGAGAAAGAACACTGCAGTTAGAAAAAAAATGCAACTGGTGTCCTTACTGGAGGAACTGCTGTTCTCAAAATGTGAAAAATACCGTGTATTTTTTCCTTATTGTTTCTTAGGGACATTCACACTGTCGCTGTTTGGTCCACCTTAAACAAACCCTGGTCCACCTCCATGCATAGTACAGTTAGTTTTAAGGTAGTGTGTAAGCTCATTTACAAAGAAGTGAAACTTCTCTTGAAAATCCTGTTGTGGTTCACTAGCAGTGTGAAAGCAAACAGATTATCCACAGAACAAAGCGAGGAGATGATGTCGATCGGCAAATGTGCAACATTCTGGATGGCTCGCTGTCTTTCCTGCTGCTCATACGGGACAGATTCTTGGGAAGACAGCGTAAGGCTTGCACACCAAAATGCTAGAAGGTTGATTAGTTGCATGCAAGCCTATTACGGTAATATGATTTTTTGCCTCTCTGCAGCAGACTTGCAGGCACATTTCTTTAGTCTAATGATTAGTCACATAGTATGTGAAGCGGATATTTTCAGTACTCAGAAACCCTGAATCCTAACTGCTGTACTTATGGACATTCAGAAGGGTTAGCGACTGCATATGACTCTTGTCTAAATGAACACAGCACTGAATGTATTTAGACATATTCTAATGGTGTGCTTTTAATAAATTAGACAAAGAAGAGTTTCCTGTTTTGCAGAGATCTGATTTCAGAAACATTCTGGCTTGTTTATTGGTAGAACTTGCTATTAGCCTCTCTCTTCACCAGACTTAACTAGACCTACTTTTTAGTAAAACTGAACAAAAGCTAAACAGGCAACAATGCTAACAGGTTCAGTTTAGTGGAGAGAACTCTTATCACGATGGCATTTACTTCCTGCCATTTCAACATTACATTATGTGTGACATAACTTCACATTTTGCTTAATATTAGTAATAAAATTTATGGCAATAACATTGCAAAGAAAAACTAATTGCTAAAAGGACCACCTGATTTTATATAGATGATTATGCCTTTTGGCTACCAAACTTTGTTAATTGGAAAAACAATTCATTTTATAATTGATAATAGAATGGTTGGACTGAATGGTAGCAAATTAATACTTATTATTTAATACTGTTTATTAGCTCGCATCATTTATGCCAACCAACGAAGATTTATCCCATTCCTGTGATCAGACAACTTCAATACAGGTTATTGAGGCAACCTGCAAATTGAGAGGAGAACCTTATTTGATGCTATTCAATCAACCAAACAGAACTGTTGTATTTGGTCGTAGGTGTTGCCTGAAGTTATATGGATAGGATTTGTCCTCTGTGCAGCGGCTTTTCTTTCTTTCTCTTCTCTTTAACTGCCATCTCTTTTTGAGTGTGTGAGTAAAAGCTGCTTGGATGAATCTGAGAGATCTAATAGAAGGGGGAGGCAAAGTTCTGAGCCTGAATTAATTCCCAACCTAATTGCGGGCAGACTTTACATGGGATAAAAGCTGAAATCCTAAAGCTTAAAGCCCATGGGCTCTCTCCCACTCTGTGTTAACCCCAGTGATGATGTACATAATTCATGCTGTCAGTGTATATTTGAGAAAGAAGAAGAGGAAGAAGCAAATCACAAGGGAAATGACTCAGTGGCCTAGATGCATGTTTCTTTTTTGGTATTTCCTCCTCTTAATTTCCTCTCTCTCTTTCTTTCAGTTTTGGCCTATCGTTCTGTCTTTTCATTTTCAAAAGCAACGGAGGGAAAAGAGCATAGCTTAGCAAGGTATGGCCTCCTGTTGGGCTGAACTTTTTGAATCATAATAGTTACAGGTCATTATTAACCACCTTATTCTGTTGACTCTGACCTACTGGTAGCCGTATCACACAGATGAAATTGCAGCAAGTTTAGGCACTTTGCCACCCTGATAACTCTTGGTGAGAAAGCCTAAGTTTGCAGTGCTTCTCTGGAACCATTTACAGATTTTAACAGTTCTCATACCGCACCCCATTGTTTTGCCTTTTCATGTCAAACAAAAGCCAAAAGCTAGTTCACATGGTGCTAGGAGACCTACTGTAGTCATAATGCATTAATGGGAATCACAACATCCTATGAGGCTTCACAGAATGACATCATTTTCCCTCTAAGAACAAGGCCTCCAAGAAAGACGGGGTCTCTCATCTGTCCAGCACTTCTTGGAATGATCCATTTTTCAAGAGTGGAGATTTAGACTGGACTCGTGTTTATTGCTTTGGCCTTACTTAAAGTCCAATGAGAAATGCTCCAAATTCAGCAAACCTTGGTTGGCATCTGAAGAAAAAGAGGTCAATTAAAACTTTTCCTGAGGTCAGGAAGCAGAACGTATTCGCTTTTCAATCTGTTGCACCAGATCACAGAATGCAGCAGACTGTGGAAGACTTATTTTTTTATTCCCACTCTTGGTAAAATTCTGACCATTGCCGTTTGCTCCCACAGCTTGTCTCAGTCATTCCCGCAACCGCTACGGCAATATTTGCGTCCAAACCCACCCGCTCCACCCATAAACACCTTTTAATAAAAACATTTTATTAGTTGACCAAGGCTGTTTTATGATGGAAGAAAAGGTTAAAAAAATATTAAAAACATATCTCTCAGTTTTTGAATTGAAAATCTATTTAAATGATCAAATGTTACATTAAATTTAGTTTCAGTTTAAAAATCTGAAAACCCTGAAGCACCTTAAAAAACAATCAGACTTGCTGTACATTAATACAATTGCCCAGAACACACTAGAATTAGAAGAATTAAGACAGTACTATGAAAAAGACCGTCTTACATATGCAAACCTGTCATCTCAACCACAAATATCCAGATTTGTGCCTGTTGTACAAGGCACACAATTTCCAGCTCCCTGCCTTCTTTGTTTGTAACAATTTTAAAGTTATTCTGTTCCAGCTTTTTTCAAAAATAAGCCTGAGTTTGCATTTTCTGTTGTCTACCGATCTGCTGTTTAATTTTGGCTGCCCGCTAGCGCCCGATGCAACCTTAAAACCGCCCACTGTGACAAGGGTTACGTTGGGTCCCGTGCAGGGCTCTACAGCAGATCCGGTTCAGACGTTATGTGATAAAGATGGATACATGCAAGGTCAGTAGTACCTTGACTCTTGTTATTCTCATCAGTGCGAGCACCAGTCACTCAATCCCCAATGGCAGCTCAACCTTTCTTTTTCAGTCTCTCTTTAATATTTCATAATGAATATTACTCACCAAGTAGCAATTTTCATATCCTACTCTGTAATAATTTCTCTTCTGCTCTGCTTTTCCTACGGAGTGAGTAGTATAGTAGGTCTATGTTAATCTTTCTGCTGCCCTTGATGGGAAAATCCTGTTGGGCTTTAGAGTAGTACTTAACTGAATGTGTGTTCGCACGTTTTTTGCTCCTATGTTCAAATTAATATGCATTTTTTATGGCCTTTTGGGAGAGCAGCATGCGGCTTCAGTAACACAATGCCCAAGCCAGTTAGAGCCCATTACAGTGGTGTCGGGGACTGGCCTGGACCCAGTGGCGGATCTAGAAAAAATTACATAGGGAGGCAAAGGAAAGGCAATAGGTCCAAGGAGGGTGGCGATGGTTGACGTCGTTATTTAACTATGAGAACATTCCAGGGCTTTCCACTGAGACACAGACTAGCCAGTTATTTTATGCAAGTAGCCGGCTGGGTCACACTAATACTGCCAGTGTGACCGAATGGGGCTTTATATTTTCCTTATAAAAGTAATAATCTAAATGTTTAGTTAACTTATGATTCTGTAATTGTTGTTGAATGACAAATAGAAATGCTGAACACTATTAAAACCACATTTATATGTTGGAGTTTATATAATTAATGAAAAGTTCAAGTCAAAAGTTTAATTATTTAAAAAAATAATAATTTTATATATATATAAAATAAAAAGGGGAAATTTAACATTTAATTTTTATATGAAATTTAACATTTATATGTGTAAATATATAGTTTTTTAAACTCAGTGGTGAATAAAAATATGCATAAAAATAAAAAATACTC
>JAVQJG010272871.1:0-17388 GCA_036024015.1 Craterocephalus amniculus
TGTGTGTGTGTGTGTGTGTGTGTGTGTGTGTAGGTGTGTGTGTGTGTGTGTGTGTGTTTACTGGATATGCCAACTTTCTGTTGAGGTGACTTGCTATCACAATGACAACAGTCGGAAACAATCAGTCAGTGTCTTGATGATTTCAGGGCTCCGTGCTGCAGCCTCTCTGTTATTGACTGTGTGTGTGTGTGTGGTTACACATGAGTCGTGTGCTTAAATTATTGGCTTCTTTCAACAGGATGATTAGAGGTTTCCTGAGCCAGCCGCATCTTAGAATCCCAGACTTCCTCTTTAACGTCTCCATGACTATCTACCAAGAAATTCATATTCATACAAAAATATGTGCAAAAATAGGATTTACAATGAGCATATTCAGTTGTTTGACGTAATCAAATACATTGTGCCATAAACACCAGTAATGAGCATCAGTGAGAGGGGATGCATCATGTGAATTCACACAGTGTTTATCAGAAGCTGTATTTCCAAGAGAAAAATCAACCTTAAACAAATTAACCTTAAACAAATTTCTAAAATGTTAAATTTGGTGTCAGCTGCACAAAATGAGAAACGATAATGCCAACACAACTGCTAGTACTAATGCTAGCAGTTTGAGGATTGCTTTGTTGTGATGCTACCATTTCTTATGACCTAAACTGCTGCGAAATTAGAAATCTCATTGAAAGCAGCGCCAGAAATGTGGTCTACATGTTAACAAACAGGATGTTTAAGTGAAGTGACTCAAAAGATTGAAAGCTTGGAATGTAGATTAGCTAACAGTTAGCTTACACTCCCTCTATATAAGAGTGTCCAAAAAGACATGACGGCGCTCACTTTTTAGCACAGAGGCTTACTAATGTCATATTACATAGCAGTGATTGGTTTTTGGTTCATTAAGCAGATGGATTTCCTTTTAATCTTTGCCTTTTAGTTTTTTTATGCTAATGGTAGTAGAAAAAAAAAAGTAACTGTTTTTAATTGGTAATTTAAATAAACAAATATGTAGGCTATGCAAACGCTGCTGATGACATGGAGCCTAACAGACATTTTAATTGTGGATGAAGCTGTTTGATGAGCTTTTATCTTGTTCGCAGGTAGATAGCGAGCTACGTGGGTCTGGCAGATGCTGAATTATAGAACTGAAGATATTACATCCCCCCATCTGCTCAATGTCATGTTTCATGTCAGGATTTTACTGGTATGGAGAGATGTACGGTCGAATGATGGAGGAGAGATAAGAAAAAGTGAAGTGTCGCCAAAGAGAAAAAATGTCATTTTAGTGCATTTTAAAAGCAAAATGGAATGAAAATGAGGTGGAGGGCCAACATGGAGGGCAGATGGTGATGGTGGGGGGGGTGAAAAAGGATGGAGGGATGGATGCAGGAGGATGGGAGCAAGGGGTAGTTGGCTGTCATATCCAGACTGCTGCCGGTGCTCATGGCAACAAGATGGAAATCACTGCAGAATTCAGTCTGAGCAACTGAAACGTTACCTCCATCCGTCTGTCACAAGTGCTTGCTTTGCTAATTTACCTGGTCATTTTATGCATGATTACTGGAAGCAAATAAATGGGCATATTGGATTTATCAGAGGTATAATAGGTATATGATATCCTTATAAATGTTGGCATATTTGCATTCGTTTATTGGGCTGATTTGTCCATTAGCAGAGATTGTGTTTTCTCTTTGTCTGCTGGTTGTTGAAAGAGGCTTTCAACCCCCCGCCACCCTGGGGGGGTGCGCCAGAATCATTTCATTCCTGAATTAACATGAGTGAACTAGTTTTTATTTGGAGGACTGCCTGTTATTTGTATTCTGCCCTGAAAAAAATCCCATCTAACGGCTAAAACGAGACAACAGCATCTGTGATATTATGCTTTAGCCAAACCTAACGGTTGATGCACTAGTTTGTCTGGTGGAGTGCTCGATTTTTATCAAATGCATCACAGTAAATGAGCAAAACGGCGTGCAGCATGATATGAAAATGGTTAGACTCTTACTCGCCCTAACGTTGTCATCTCAAGCAAAGGTTATCTTTCATTTCCATTGACTCTATGTCCTTAGCGCTGCTTCTTTGATGGCCTCTGCATCTCTCTGGCAGAGAGGAGAAGGTGCACAGATTATTTCCAGCCTTATATTTGGGGTTCTTATGGAGAAGGGCATTTTCTCTGTATTTGAATAACCTGGTTTCCACAATTTCTTTTATAAGCAGATTAAAATGCCAAAATATGTCCAACCACTTCTTACCCTGTGATTTCATGCTCTTACATTACAAACTACCACCTCTCACATGGCTGGACTGGAACTCACACACAGCCCTCACATGATCAGAGTTATGGGATGAAGTGCATCTCTGACAGGTGTGCAACACTCAGACGCACAGACATTATGGAGATAAGATGCAGCCGGTGTCGTCCTCTATCTGCCTGCATGTGTATGAGTGTGTATGCGTGTGTGTCTCCGGTCGCTGTAGCAACCTGCAGCCTGCAGAGGTTTTCGTCCTTTAAAGGGGCCGGTGAAGTGTCCTTTTGACATGTAACGTCAGTATGTCAACACCTGCTAACTGGGTCACACTGAGGAGGAAGAAGGGAGGAAGACAGCAGGATACCTGGCACGAAACGAGAGGAGGAAAAATGTGATGAGACAGAGGAGTGGAGACGAGGAAAATTAAATATGTGACAAAGGGAGGGATTGTTAAATGACTGAAAAAGGGATGTGTGGAAGCCCTAAGAAAGGAAGGAGAGGCATGGAGATGAGTCAGAGGAGGAAGTGGAGAGGGAAGAAAGAGGCCTAAGGAAAGGATGGGAGTGGGCGAGAAGGGACTAAACTGAAAATGTTACTAGATGCTGTTAGTATAGTTTAGTGTGCTTTTGGGAAAATTCAGGATCAAGAATTTGACCAAACGTTTGTTTTGGCAGCTTTTTTTGTTGCTCTTTTTGTGTGATGCAAACCATCTCCAGGACTGTTTGACGGATGGGAACGAGCTTGTTTGATTGTTGCTTTTATGATTAACTAGTTTGTTGATCAAGCTTTTTGTTTTTTAAAAAAAACAAACAAAACTAAACATTTGTATAAGTAGTTATAGGCAAGCTGTAGATCCTGCTCAGCCTTTTTTCTTTCTTTAATATTTTTCCTACTGTATGTTGTCTGCTTTTTCAAGCTTTTATGGACAGAATTTCCATGTGCAGCCTCATTGTCAGCTGTAAAAACTTGAGAGCCAGAGGAGACATTATATGCAAGATGTTGTTCTTGGGTTAAAACATTCCCAGCACATGTTGGTGGTTTTGGCTGAGCCGTGCGAGCAGAGCAGCTTCATGTGGAGCTGAAAGAAATCAGCCATCATAAAATCTCCTGTTGGTCCTCCTGAGTTGCAGCTCCTGAGCTGATATCCACCTCACAAAGAAGACAAATGGCAGCATCTTCTAAAGTTACAACGGCACCATGAGCGTGAAACAGCCATCTTCCAATATGTCTGATCTCACTTCAGAGCAGCTGCTTTAACAGCCTGCACTCCTCTGGATTCAGTCCCTCCACCAGATGTTGAGTCGGGCTGCAGGGATTGGCTCCCGTTTAGCCACAGGAGCGGTCCAATACCGATGTTGGGAGATAGGTTTTTGGCTGGTAGTGAGAGTTTCAGTTTCCCCCTGTTGATGGTTGGTGGGATTGAATTAAAACTCTGTTCTGGTTAAGTTCCTCGAGTTGGGAAGATTGTTTCTCTATCAAAGCTGGAGCAGTTCGTGGTGATGAAAAAGAAAAGAGGCCATGTATGAATACTGTGATCTAAAAATGCAGTTAGATTTAATTTGACCTTTCCACTACACATTAAGTCAAATTAGATACATTAAGGACATTATGTAAATAAAAATGGCGTTTGTCATTTAATTAAAGTTTCAACATGTAGTATTTCAAACAAAGATCAGCTGTTTGCTGAGGGGGAGGTAAATGTGTGAAATTTGCAGGACTGTGGGCTGTTTGCTTTGTTTTCTGTTTGAGTTCCGTGTTGTTGCACCCGCTTTGACCACAAACGCATGTTAATACATGCAAGTTCCTGACTTGGAAGTGAAGTTCTTGTTGTTTTCCGGCCTAAAGATTCCAACAAAAAAAGTCTAAAACTTCATACCACATTGATTTATTTGTTTGAAAAATGTTAGTTTTCACTTCCACTTGCATCTCCATCTGTTTTGATTTCTTCTGTGATCCTGCTGTGTCAGCGGCTGTCTAAGCTCATCAGTTTGACCTTTTATGAAGCACAATGACATATGACCGGGCTGGGCAGTATGAAAACATACATCACTTTGAGTTGTTTTTTAGACAGGAAGGTGGTAAATATTATGAATATTATAATAATAATAATAATAATAAACTTTATTTTTATAACACTTTTCATACATAAAATGTAACACAAAGTGCTTAACAGAAATCATAAATGCAACAAAACCCTGTTCCACCCACCCCCACATATAAACCCAAGCACCCACAAACACGCACAGAAACAACACACAGAACAAAGTCGTGTGATATGGCAAGGCACTGAGGATCCAGGCGAGAAAAACACTACCTATAGGGGGGCCGTCCATGCCTACAGGGGCCACGCTTGGTAGTTTCTTCCAGATATTAGGAGCAGGAAAACTACAGTAAAGAGTTTGTTTTAACTCCATGCCCGCGTGGAACTGAACAAGATACAGGATGGAACTTCGCCATATTCCAGCAGGCTGAAACAAACGTTCAGACTTTCCCTTTTCACCTCTTCAGGTTCCTCCTTCGACAAGAGCTCAACAACATGGGTGTCTTTGGCTCGGATTGCTGCGCTGTGCAACCGTGCTGTGTTCAAGGCAGCTCAGGACTCCTTGCCCATCCTTAAGCGTGACGTAGCGGGCGACGCCTCCGAGTCAGCCCTGCTGAAGTGCATTGAGCTGTCATGTGGCTCCGTCAAGGCCATGAGGGACAAGAATAAGAAAGTAGCCGAGATCCCGTTCAACTCTACCAACAAGTATCAGGTGGCTAAAAAAGACTCCTTATACGGTTACTGAGGGATCAAACCTGTTGCTACGGTGAACTGAACCACATTGTTATAATAATAATGCTTTACCTTTTCACATCCAGCTCTCAATTCATGAAAATGATGATGAGAATGACAACCGCTACCTGCTGGTGATGAAAGGAGCCCCCGAGAGGATCCTGGACCGCTGCACCACCATCATGATTCAGGGCAAAGAGCAGCCCATGGACGATGAGCTGAAGGAAGCTTTCCAGAATGCCTACCTGGAACTGGGTGGACTGGGAGAGCGAGTACTGGGTAAGCATGATGTCATTGGGACATAAGTATGCAAAAGTTTTCTTTTTCATCCAGAGTGATGCTGTACTGTGTAAGAGTAAAGAGATTTATTTACAATCCTCCCATCTGTCTTCCGAATTCCTCCAGGTTTCTGCCACGTGTTCCTGCCAGAGGACAAGTTTCCTAAAGGCTTTGCGTTCGACACGGATGATGTCAACTTCCAGACAGACAACCTTTGCTTTGTGGGGCTCATGTCCATGATCGACCCTCCCCGTGCTGCCGTGCCTGATGCTGTGGGCAAATGCCGCTCTGCTGGCATCAAGGTGGGCACGTTTAAGAAAAAACAATCATGCATCTTATTGTCTGTGCCTGTCCAATAACCCAAACTTCTTTATCTTCCCTCTCTTTTCCTCCAGGTTATTATGGTGACCGGAGACCACCCAATCACAGCCAAGGCCATTGCTAAAGGCGTTGGTATCATCTCTGAGGGCAACGAGACGGTGGAAGACATCGCAGCACGTCTGAACATTCCTGTCAGCCAGGTCAACCCAAGGTTAGAAACCATGACATGAGGAGAAGTTTAATGTATTCTCTGAACCACACGCATGTATTCATGATTTCTGCTACAGCAATTGGTTCTTATTCTTTGTCGGTTTTGTGTAGGGATGCCAAAGCCTGTGTGATCCACGGTACAGATCTGAAAGACCTCTCTCAGGACCAGATGGACGATATTTTGAGGAACCACACAGAGATTGTCTTTGCTAGAACCTCTCCACAGCAGAAGCTGATCATTGTAGAAGGCTGCCAGCGACAGGTACGTTTCCTCCACAGAACGAAATTCATCTACAGAAGCACACAAGTAAACAGGGGTAATTGGTATTCTGACATTTTGAGGCTCTGATGTGTCTGTCTCGCCCTTCCTGTCAGGGTGCCATTGTGGCTGTGACAGGCGACGGCGTGAACGACTCTCCTGCCTTGAAGAAGGCTGACATCGGTGTTGCCATGGGAATCTCTGGCTCTGATGTGTCCAAGCAAGCTGCAGACATGATTCTGCTTGACGACAACTTTGCATCCATCGTCACCGGGGTAGAAGAAGGTGAGCGATGAAGACCAGGAAGAGTCAGCTGATGTAAAATGATCAGATTTACATGGTGATATTCAACCTTCAGGCCGTCTGATCTTCGACAACCTGAAGAAGTCCATCGCTTACACTCTGACCAGCAATATCCCAGAGATCACCCCCTTCCTGTTTTTCATCCTGGTCAACATCCCACTGCCCCTAGGCACCATCACCATCCTCTGCATCGACCTGGGGACTGACATGGTGAGGAAACCCAACACTCTCTCGCACAGCTCCGGTGTTCATGTTGATTTGAAGGCTTTATGAACACAGAGTCCACTGTGAGAACCCGCCTTTCTAATCACAAGACGATCCCACTCAGTTTGATTTATGAGTGCACGATAAACATCTGCTCCACTGGAACATGCAAACTGTCTCCATCCATGTCAGACAGGCACCATGTGGCAAAGTAAACACAGAAGTGGCTCCTAACTATCACACTAACACAGACGTGTTCAGTAGAGTTAAAATGATTAAATAAATGTTTAACTTCTGTTCTGTGTTATCAGCTAGTCTAAACCTATGAGCAGAAATCCATATTGAAGCAGTAGGTATGCAGAATGAACTCATGGTGGCACAAAGACTCCACACTTTGACTGCTTGGTGCAAAAAGGACACTAGGTGGCAGCACAGGACCAGTTTAGGATCTACTTTTCGTTCTGCTTTTCACAGTCAATCCCAGTTCATGTTTTAGCCACGACGAAGCTTCACATGCATGAGCTGATACTCAGTCTGCAGAAAAGCTTTGAAAGGAGACAAGGCAGGAAGTGGCTGTACAACAGCTGACTGAAAGGACTTTATCTGAGATAAGAACACAGATATGCCCTGTGTAGCATTGTAAGTGTAAATAGAAAAGATCTTCTTGCCATGTCCAAGGCCAGATGTGAAAACATGAAGGTACAAAACTCCAGTCACAATAAGTCTTTATTTTATAAGCACAATTTTAAAAACATGTTAACCAAAGTTGTGTATGACTCAGAGAGATAAGAAGATACAGATAAAACATGGAATAAATGAGAATATAAAAAGAAATTAAAAAAACAAGTATAAACTAATATTAAAGCTGAGTCTGGTTAAATGAAGAGTAAAGTTTTAAAATCTCTCTTCTGAGTGCCAGTTAACACCCGGACAACAGCAGACAGCGCAGGACAGACTGACCCACACCTCAATACAGTCGTCTAGTACCGAAGAAATAAAATCCAAGAAGGACAAAACTTGACTTTTGCAAGAACTGTAAGCATTTCTTATATCGCCCAAGAGACCAAGATCACATTTGTGGGCAATGACATCATGGCAGTCTGAAGGCCCAAACAAAGTGACTTCAGTCTCATTCTGATTAAGTAAAACATTTAAGTCATCCAGGACTTAACTCCTGTTAACAATGTCCTCTTCCAGGTTCCAGCCATTTCTCTGGCTTATGAAGCTGCAGAGAGCGACATCATGAAGCGCCAGCCCAGGAACCCACTGAGGGACAAACTGGTCAACGAGAGACTCATCAGTATCGCCTATGGCCAGATCGGTGGGCTCATTAACTCTTTACACTTTACACTTCCTGCACATCAGTCACTTAAACTGCTGCTCACACCCATCACAGAAAGATGTCCCAGTAGCTCTTACATACTGGGGCAGTTTGGTCTGACCGACCAGTGATCCTAAGAAACAATAAATAAACAGTTTCCATACAAGTTGGTGCTGACTCTGTCCACGGCCCCCAACCCCCCATCTCTCTGCATATAATTAGAACTTTTTTACGATTTCATTGGGGTTTTTGCTTTTTGTTCATGCTTTCTTTGCACCATCTGTAATTCTTTCGTGTTTTATGTCAAGCCTTGCCTGATAGTTGAAAACTTCCCCCGTGTTTCTGAAGGCATGATTCAGGCTCTTGGAGGCTTCTTCGCCTACTTTGTCATCATGGCTGAAAATGGTTTCCTGCCATCCGTGCTTGTCGGTATCCGGCTGAATTGGGACGATCGCTCCAACAATGACCTGGAGGACAGTTATGGACAGCAATGGGTATGAGTGGCGTCATCTTTAAAAGTTTAAACACCTGAGAAAGAGCATCGTTATCCTCATCCACCTGTTAAAAAGCACATATTAGGCATCAGGCCCATTCTTCTCATCTCTTTGTGCAGACATACGAACAACGTAAGATTGTGGAGTTCACCTGCCACACAGCCTTCTTTGTCAGTATCGTGGTGGTGCAGTGGGCAGATGTCATCATCTGTAAGACCAGACGCAACTCTGTGTTCCAGCAGGGCATGAAGTGAGTACAATATCAGCTGAAAGGACAGGAAAGCATGAGCCTCAGAGAGCATCTTTCTGATAAAACCTCTGTATCCTGTTCAGCTTAAGAATTAAATGAAAGATTTTTCATGGTTTATTTGTAGATTGGGTTAAATTAGTATTTTTGCTTAAAAGAAAGAAGTGAATACGCCCACCACTGCGGTAGTCTGTCAGTCTTTTGGTGGCTGCCTAGAAAAGCTTTGGGGAATCGCAGTTAGCTGCAGCGTTTACTTGTTGTCACAAAGGAAGCAGATTCCCGTTTTGTTCCTGTTCTTTCCTTTTAAAGCCTTTTTCTTGTGGCCTCTCCTCCCTGTTCATTCTGCTAATTCTGCCTTATTTCATTGCAGGAATAAGATTTTGATCTTCGGGTTGTTTGAGGAAACGGCTCTGGCTGCTTTACTGTCTTACTGCCCTGGAATGGACGTGGCATTACGCATGTATCCACTCAAGTACGTACCATCGCACGATCCTAAAATCAGCTCATTTTAAATCAGCACTATCATGTTGCTATTTTTAGTAGCGCAGCACCATCCAACCTGGTCTTCAGCCATGATTAGTGATAGAAAATGAACAAAAAAAGCATTTTATCTGGAATCAGCCGTTCATGCTGTCTATTCCTCCCACCTATTATCTCTCAGGCCCAGCTGGTGGTTCTGTGCGTTCCCATACAGTTTTCTCATCTTTGTTTACGATGAGATCCGAAAACTCATCCTCCGCCGGAACCCTGGAGGTAAGATCACACAAAAATACGCTCAGTTTGAGTCACGCAGGAGCTTCAGCACGCATCAGAGTTTGGATAGATGCCATCTTGTTTGGGGGTTTGGCAAGAAATGAAGGACTTAGACTGTGATGTCATCTGAAACCTGATTTTATATAAAATATTTTGCACTGATGTGACTCAGTGAGATATATAATTTGTCTCTCTTCTTCTTCTTGTTTCCCTCTTCTTCTCTCCTTTCTCTGCAGGCTGGGTGGAAAAAGAGACATACTATTAAATTATCAAAGCATCATTTTCTTCTTATCCCATCCCTCCTAGAACTCATCCCTCCTTCTCTGTCTCCCTCTCTTTCTCCCCTCCTTCCCTCCATCTCTCTCCTCTCATCACTCAGTGTACAAGAAAGCTATGTTTACTCCTCCCTCCTCATTCATTCCTTCCACCGTCTTCATTTCCTAAACAAACAAACAAAAAAAAGCAAACGCCAAGACGTCGAGAGGATCTATGACAGAGGAGGAGAGGGTGGGGTCGGAGACGCCCCCCTCCCTGTCCTCTCCATCCTTCTGTCCTCTTCTTTTTCTATCCAAAGTCTCTACAGCACTAATCTGCCAGTAACACTGTTTGTGCCGATTCTGCAGCCACTCGTCATAGACCTGAACTCAAATTACACGTCTGCGTGGACCCGAATAAATGTCTGATTAGGAGACTAAAGATGAAACCATGAGCGTTCCACTGCAGAGCAGCAGCACGGCAGCTCCCGTCGAGGCGACTGCAGCGGCTGGGTGGCGTCATTTTTCTCTTTTTTTTTTATTGTTTATTTATTTCCCTGCCGCCCAGATCCAGCTCTGTGATCACTGCCATTTCCTGTCATTCACCCGCGATGACTGTACCTCTCCCCCTCTTTGCTCTCTTCCTCCTTCTATTCACTCACTGCCAATCTGCTACTGCCGTCCTCCTCCTCCTCAACCGTTAATGAGGAATCAATCTTACAACCGAATCACTCATTCACCAATTCACCTTAGCAGGGTGGAAAGAGATCACTTCCTGTCCCCCTCCTTCCTCCCCCCGTGTATTTCCGTGTTACTTGTTTTCTAGATGACTGGGTGTTTTTTAAAAACTAAATTGTTTGTTAAAGTTTTCTGTTTCTGTTTTTTTAGTTGGGAGTGGGTCTGAGCTGCTTGTTTTCATTCGGACATGACAAAGCACACCGTCTCCTTATTCTTCGTCTCCTCCTCGCCTCTTTCTCTCTCACACACCTTTAACACACCCTGATCTGCCTCCCCTCCCTCGCCTCGCCCTCCTGACCCTGCCTGTCTATCTGTCCCTGTTTGTCTGTTTGTGAACACCGTGCAAAACCCTCCGTCCTTGTAAAACTTCCACCCAGTTTCACTTCCCGCCTCTTCCAACCCTCCTGCCCTCACCCCCCTACCTGCCGACCCCCCCCACCCACCCTCATCCTCTGTTGGTAAAAAAAGAAAACCAATCTTTCTGTGTCCTAGGAAAAAGAGATTTCTCTCCAGTTTCATTATTTAAATCAGTGGAAATGTGGAGTAAGGCACCGTAGCTTAAATTGTGAAACAGCAGCGGAGAAAAAGAAGAAAATGAAATAAAACAGAAGGATCTCTCTTTTTCAGCTTGGTCTCGAGTTTGTTTTTGTGTGGAGTTTTGTCAGAAAATGAAAATAAATTCTGTGACCAACTCTTACTTATGGCAGCAGTGTGAAGTCATCTTGTTTCCATCCGTCTTCTGTGCCGGTTCATCTACTTCAGGGTTGCAGAGGACTGGAGCCTAAACCAGCAATGATCAGGCGAGAGGCAGGTGCCAGTCCATCGCAGGGCCACGCCGAGAGACAGACAAACACTCACGCGCACATACTCCTACGGAGTGACCACTGGGCTCCATGCACATCTCTGCTACTTCCTGACCTTAATGCAGCTCCTTTGTTTCCTGTCTTTCATTACTGGATGACCTGGTTAATCCAGGTGTGTCTGACCTCAGTACTCACAGCAGCAATGCCCAGGTACACCTGGATTAATCAGTTTGTCCGGTGATGAAAAAGAGGGAAAAAAGGAGCTGCTGTGAGTTCAGGAAGTATTGGAGCTGTACATAAAGCCCATTAACCTATCGTGCATGTTTGGCCGGTGAGGCTCCGGTGCTAACCGCCACATCACCATCTCATTTCCCACCTTAAAAGATATTTCTCTTGTTCAGCCTCTACATAAATTTAATTTAAACTGTGGCATTTGACAGAAACCAGTAGAAGATCAAGGAAGTACAGACTTTGTTTCTGGATAGAATGTATTGTTCAGAATCAAAATGTTAATTCTCAGGAAAGTAGAATAAAAAAAGATAAAATCATCTCTTTTAGAAAACGAAACAACTTCATCTCAAAGATCCACTCAGTCACTGTTCTGGATTTTTTCTCCACATGAACTGGTCAGATCTTTATTGTCAGAGTTTGAGATAGAAATCTTCATGAAGAAAAAAAGTTACAGTTGCAGAACAGTTTGCAAATTGAACTTGCTGAGATTTCCTGAAAATTTTATGTAAATCCATGCCTAAATGTGAGTAATGTTGCTAACAGACAAGCCAACGCCGGCAAACATGTCCTCCATGTCAGAGGTAAAGAATAAAAATGTGGCAGACTGTTTCCAAATCCAAGAACAACCCCTTATCCTCTTCCCTCACACCTGCAACTAAGTTCGGTGCCTTCCAGAAGTTTAGTTTGAATGTAGTTTAAAGAAAGATTATAGAATGAGAATATTCTCAGTGTAGAACCTGAGAGGATTCCTCTGAAGCAGGCTTTTAGAATGAGACTGGTGTGTTCAGTCTGGACCAGTTGGAGCTCATGGATGGACATTTAATCCTTTTTATCCACAAAAGCATCTGTTAACCTGAAAAGTAGGAAAGAACAAACTTTGACTATCATCCTGCTCAGATGTACACTGACAGCCAAGCAATCAGTCAACACAAGTAATGGTGGGAACTTTTCATCAAACCATGGGTGAGAAATAAATCCATGAAGCTTCCGTTATCTTCTGGTGGGATTTATTATGCTGCAGCAGGAAAACGGGTCTAGCAGACTGTGAGAGTCTGCAGAAGTTGTTTACAAATCATTCCTCCTCCGAGAGCGCTTTGCTCTACTCTGTCTCAGCCAGTCCCTGAACGAGCAAGTAGTCTTTCCCTTATGGACACAGCGGCTGGAACCGGACCTTCACCTGCAGTCCGACTGGATTCTGCAGAGTCTCATGTACAATATGAGTCCTCCCTGCCTGACTCTGACCAGTAAGACAAAAACCATCTGACCAGCTGGACTGTCTGGTACCAGGATGTTCTAGGGTCTATGCAGACTGGACCTGCTCTCCACAAACGTCATCAGATTGCAACCTGTGGGCTTTACAAGTTAAATGGAAGCAAACTTTCCTCTATGAGTCCTGAACATATTTTTAAAAGCTTCCTGCTGATGGAGGAGACTTCTCTTTGCTGTATGAGGAGGAGTGACTGCAAACAGGTTAAGGTTGGTGCTGAGGGTCAAAGTGACATCAGTGTAAAAGCCGGGATGTTGGTTCTCAAAGAGCAGAGCTGCTCCATTTGCCTGGCAGGTTCCATATTGTGGCTGGTCAGTGTTCTCCAACTCCACTTTATTTATATGGCACTTTAAGCACAGAGTTGACCATAGCGCTTTCCACGAAATAAAACAACAGAATAAAAATAAGTATAAAACACATAATAGACCAATTACAACAAATACAGAGAACATTACAAAAACCCGACACCGCCAAAGAAAATAAGATTTCATAAATATATATATAAAAAAATTTAGAGAGATAAAAAATAAATATATTTTAAGCAGTGATTTAAAAATGACAAGTGATGAAGTTGTAACTGGTTCCTCATTCTCGTACCAGCGTCACCTCTTAAGGTTAGGGTCAAGGTTCCTCTTTATTGAGGTGATGGTTAGAAGAGACCGGTCTGCTGACCTGAGGGAATCCGACATGTTTACACTGGAAGGAAGTCTGACAGATACTGTATGGCGAGACTACGGAGGCTCTTAAAACCAATAAAAAGAATTACTGACTTAAAGTAATAGGGCTGAATTAGACTTTAAGCTAAACTTACCTAGGTTAACCTCTGTAAACTGTCCTGGGATTTATTTTTTCATTTAATCATGTTGATTAAATGTAAATTAATACAGACTAAATACATGACAAAGGTTTAAAACAGTGTGCATCAATCCAGGACCTCAGGACCCACTGACCTGCATGTTTGCATGCTAGTGCAACACACCCTGTTCAGATTAATTTGTTTCTTTCTGGTGTGTTGAAGGAGTTTTACCTTGAGAGGCTGGTGAAAGGTGCCCTGTGTTGGAATTACTGACATCTAGTGGTAAAAAATGGCCATAGAAATTAATTCACACTAAGGATGGTTGTGAACGGATGGTGGCTGTCAGTGGCCAATATTCCTCCAGACACAAGTTTTCATCTGAAAGTGGATCCGTTTGCTTCAGCTGTAGCAATGACTGCACTACAGGTAACTACCTCATCATTGCGTCTTCTTCTCAAGGCGGAACCCATCCCAAACGATGCTCTAACACCTGTCAAACAAAGCTTCACACCGTCGTTTGTCCATTCAGAGGCGCTGCTGTAAAAATGGTGGCACAAATATGGCAGCTTCCATGTGTGTGGGCCCACAGCAACTATGGCTCACATAATAGGCAAATTACAACAAATAAAGAGAAAATCCCAAAAAACAAACCCTAAACTAGTGTTAAACACCAAAGAATGATGAGTCATTGTGCAGTTTTCAGGGCAGCAAGATGACTCATCTTGATAGTCTTTCTGGTGCCAGAAAACGCATAAAACGTTTTAAGGACACTCAAGTTTAGAAAAAACAAATTAAGCTTTAATGTTATAAGACG
The DNA here is from genome assembly GCA_036024015.1 of Craterocephalus amniculus. Classification (NCBI taxonomy): domain Eukaryota; kingdom Metazoa; phylum Chordata; class Actinopteri; order Atheriniformes; family Atherinidae; genus Craterocephalus; species Craterocephalus amniculus. Next base: position 14,308 of record JAVQJG010272871.1, read on the forward strand.
AAATGACTTAACAGAGACGATCATCAACAGTTGTCTCATTTGTTGCCCATTTTGTATCAGCGTAAAATCAATTAAATCTTTGGTGACCATCGTCAAGTCGGAATTGACAAAACTGTACATTAAGAAGGAAAATGTCGGGTATGTAACTGTTCCCTTATCAGCGCATCAGCAAGCGTAAAAGTGCCCTGAAAGCAGGACAATGTATCAACATAAAGCAACAGAAGGAACGTAGCAGCTGCTCCATCACGAGTAATTCCGTTTAAACTTTCCGCTTAAACGTACCCAGCCATGCAAGAGCAGTTTGATATTACTGTTGTTTGCCTGATCTACGAAGACTCAGGTGTCCTACATCTCATTCTTCTTGCTATGACGCTAACTCAGCCAAACTTCAGACACATAGATCAGAATGTAAGACGATGTATGTTAGTATTCATGACATTTTGTAAGCATCCAGCGAGTTTCTCTTTGCTGGACACACATTTGTCTGGATGGGTTGCATGTAGATATCTGGCCGCCCCACTGGCCGTCCTCCAGTCCATGCCACTCCCATAAGGTGTATGGATCAGCCAACCTGCTTCCATCTGCTAGCATAGGTGTTCTAAAATAGCTGCCACGGTCCAGTAGAGTAAGAGTCTGGACATTTTCCCACAGTTCCCACACCAAACGACTGGCTTAAAAATCCTCCATTTACAAAAATGCCCTGAAAAATGTTAAATGCTGCTTGTTAGATTAGCTTCTAGATGCCGCTTTGCCTCCAGACTAAGCTCTGCCCAAAGAAAATGTCACAATGTTTATACAGTAACTTTGAAAGGGACTACTCTTTGGAACATGCAGAAGTAACTTCTAATATATTTATGTTACTTTCTGTCCAGATCCGAGTCAAATGCCTGTTTGGCCCTTCGCAGTGCGCTCTACTTTAGTAAAACAAGACTGCTGTTAATCCAGTTCTTCCCAGCAACCGTTTTGTGTTTTTTTTGTAGAAGTAATTTTATATGCTTGTCGTCATCTGGTAAATTTTTCGTTCCACTCTTCTCCCCTCCATTTCGCCGTGAAAATCTGCTCTACCATTGGAAGAGGAAGGAGGAGGCAGAGCGAGCTTCATGTGAACCGGACTGGCTGGTAAACAGAGACGCTTTACTCCAGATGAAATTACACCTGTAGTTCTTTGTTTCGCCATTTTTTATTCATTCAGTCTAGAAATGAAGGATTTTTGCTTCTTGACCCTTTAAGTTTTCAGATTTCATTATAACTACATGAAAGTGTTTCTAATCATTTCATAATCACCTCAGAACGAAGGAATTATTCCGTTTCTGCCCTCCCTGTCCCAGCACCTTTCACAGAACATGAGCAGACTTTTATCTGATCTTATTCACCATCCTCTGAACGTGGGCATCACCTGCAGAAATGGATATTCAGAGAAATCAGCTCAGCATGCGGCTCCGTTTCTCTCTGCACATCAACATGTTAACGGACGAGCCCTTATTTGTGTGTCCGTACACGTGCACAAACACACACACTTGACTGAGTGCACTGCTGTTCATGTTTCATGAATACTATTACAAGGCTCACGGAGCAAATGAGTGCCGCTGCCCACCTGACACACGCCCTTGTAACCCAGGGATATAGGTCACTTCTTTCTGCTAGTTTTTATCGCTCACTTCTCTTTTCTTTCAGGAGCTTCCATGTCCTGCTGCTCTTCTGCTACACTCACTTCCCTCAACGCACGTCTTTTCCTTCCCCAAGAGTAATTAATCTTCACTCATTTTCCTCTTTAAGTCTGCTGGTTAAGCCCGCATCCATGACAGAAGCTTCTCAGCTGGAGTTCAGGCCTCCACCTGGAAAACAACGGGACAACGGTGAGAACTCTGATGACCTGTTGACAAACATTTCCTCAAATGAAGACATCGGTGTCCCCCCCATTCTCAGAATACACTGAAAACCCTTTTAAAAAGTGAAATCTGAAATAAAATCAGTTCCTCTCTGGACTTAATCCAGTCTTTCATTCATTCTTTTGGTAGCTTGATCAGCTTTGTTCGGTACAGCTCCATCAGGACGTGGAACATCCAACTCAGACTGCAGGTGGCACTCTTCACGGTCTCAGCATTGATTTCACTTTCACGTTAGCACAGTAAATATTACTTTTTTTTTATGTGTGTCAACGTGTGAGCATGAAGAGTAACAGGAGTATGATACTGAATATGAAACCTGACTTCCTACCTTCCCAGGGTGTACTTCTCCATGCCCCAATGTCAGCTCTGCAGCCCTCTGAAGGATAAGGGAGTGTAGATAATGGAAGGATGGATGTCTTATTAAGCACATTTACCATCCAGAGGAGGACACAAGGTCACCTGTGTGATGTGAACTTTCCTTCTGATAATGATCTTTGACTTAAGCTTCTGCTGAAAATGTCTTCCCGACATCCCGCTCTGTTGAAAATGGAAGATAAATGTAGATCCCATCTCTCTCTCTCTCTCTGTGTCTCAGAGACACAAAACCTGGTGGCTTCAGACAAAGTTTGCATCCATGGCTCCTTTGTTTCCTCCGTCCTGCATGTTTAAGTTTCAGTAGCTCCCAGGAGCTGCTGTGTGTGTGTGTCTGTGTGTGTCTTTGTGTGTGTGTTGCCTCTTGAATCAAAGTATGTATTCACACAAACACACACGCAGAGGCAGGAACCCACGGACAAACATCTGTTAGAATATAAAGGAGAGATGCCTCATAGCGCTGCAGCTCCACTCCACTCATTATGACACACACACACATCCCTTTCTTATCCTCCATAACAACCACACACACCCTTTCAATCTTCTACCCACTTATACCCCCCCCAACCTCCGCGTCTTTCCTCCAAATCACGCACACACACACACACACACACACACAGACACACACAAACACACACACCATCTCTCAATCTCCTACCCGATTACACCCGCACGCTAAAACCCCCTTTTTGCACACCTCCCCAACACACACATCCCCTACCTTCCCTAAAACCTTTTTTTGCTTCCTCTGACACACACACACACAAACATAGAGGCTTTATTTTTGTCAACCCCCCCCCCCCCCCATCTCCCCCTCCTC
>JAVQJG010272875.1:0-19025 GCA_036024015.1 Craterocephalus amniculus
ATCTATCTATCTATCTATCTATCTATCGCAGCCTTTTAATCTCCTATTTCTGAGTTTCTACTGTGTCTGGCTGTATTCCCAGTTATTTTTAATATGCGATCAACAGTTTCCCCTGCAGAGCCTTGGCAGCCTGCACACACCATCAGACGATGGTATTTTACCGTCAGGCATTTCCAGTTTCTCAGTTTATCTCCGCAGAAACTCTCCTGAGTCATGTTGCTTGCAACTCGCTGGAGTGAAGATCTATGAGAGGCATCGGGTTGGAAATGCTCCCTGATTTTCCGTCACATTGTTACATATGTGAATTGAATGCATTGGACCGTGAACCATCCAGCTGATGGGATTGATTACCAGTTTGTCAAAAAAGTGTGTAAGGGATCAGACAGTTAGAAATGTTGTGCATATTTTGTATGGGAGACATGAAAACAAGATGCTTTTGATGTTGATAGTAGTATCATTTGCAGTGATGAGCCAGTTTGATCTTTCTTTTTTCCCCTTTTTGCTTATCCGTTAGAATTGAAGACATGAAAAATTATTTGACATTTATCATTTAAATGAACTGCATATAATTAATACTCAGATGTTTATCACTTCATGTGGCATATCTCAAATTCAGTCATAGTATGATTTCGATTCGATTTGATCTAGGATCCACTGATCGATATGAAATGATATATATGAAGCAATATCATGAGTGATTGATCACAATTATTTCAATTCATCACAAAAAGCAACTAGATCATCATTTAACCTTTCTTTATTCCTGAGCTCTGGCATTAATTTTCAGTTTAACAAAAAATATTGTCAAAATAAAAGCGCGTGTGATTAATGGTTACTCTATCGATTTTTGGCCGATGTTAGGATTTTGGATCGATATATTGGTGTATTGTCCCTCCCCTAGAGATCACGTAATGTGGAAGCCTCTGGCGTTCAGTGAAGTCATCGTCCTGTTCAGGAAACCAGCCGGAGATGTTTTGAGTTGGATTGCATCAATACAGACACAGCTCCAAAGTACTTATTAAAGTTGATCGATACCAGGAACTGATCCCAATTTATTACTCGCAATGTTTATTTTGACTGGAAATTTTAGTTATGTTGTCACTTTTTTTATATTTTATTTCACCATTGTTTGTTATAAAAAGCAGTGATGAAAATAAATCCTGCCTTCCAATTCATTGCATTTTTTTAATGGGGTAGGAGTATTGGTATCAGAACTCGGTATAGGCAAGTCCTCAGATTCAAATATCAGTATCGTATCGGTTTGGAAAAAGTGGTATTGTTGCATCCATAATATTTTCAAACAGACGGGTCCAGAGGCCCGATACTTCTCAGTACTACCTCTGTTATCATTTTAAACAATTTAACGTTTAAAATGACATTTAAACATAGCATTTAAATATACACAAATTTAGTACACACCCCGTAGAGCAGGAGTCGTCTCTAAGGCCTGTATGTATAGTTTCCATTGGGGACTATTGATAAGAATGCTTAAGATATTTTTTCTTCGTCTATTTTAATTGATTAAATCTCATTTATTCATTTATTTGTGGCAACATCAGGCTAAAGTCAGCACAAATATTAAAATAGTTTGATGATAATGTTATAAATGCATACTTTAGGAAGAATGACAGCAAACTGTGGACTTGATCAACTCCAGGAATTTATGAAAAAAAAATTGTGTTAGAAGATGAAAAGTGATGTTTGTAAAGGGCCAGACGAGCAGAGGAAGCAGATTTTGTTCTTCGTACTGCTTACAAATGACAGGTCATTAGACGATGGCTGAAACTGAGACTGGGCCAAGTCAGGCAAGAAAAAAGCAGCATACAAAGACCATTAAAACCAGTGGATGCCTTCTCTTCTGACTGGTCCAAAGGGTGAAAATCCTGCCTTAACCTTGCAGGTTTAAACGAGCTGAGTCAGTAAAATGAGTGCAGGAAGCATTAAAACCATAGTGTAAATGAGTAGAAGCATAGTCACTGATGTTAAAGCTAAACACATTCCACCACATTAAAGATTGACTGGCTTCTCTGTAAACTGCCGGTAATGTGCCATCAAGTAAAACAGCAGGGCAGGGAACGGGGTTGATGTCAGGGAATACGTTAAGGAAGTCTAGTTTTCCTTTGCATCACCAGAGGAAATGCCAAGCAAAAGGTGAAATAGTTTTTTATGCTTTGTTTTGCAGTTAGACAGAAAAACTCAGACTCCCTCACCTTGCAGATGTGTTACTGTTTAAACCACTTTAACAAAGATTGCTGTCATCATCCTCAAGACCAAAGTAGTAACAATCCTTTACATTAAGGTGTTTTGGTTGATTATGTTATTTCTTATGCAGGTTTCTGAAGAAATATTCATGAATGTTGACCCATTTCCCATTTTGATTTTAAGGATTCAACTCACTGTTTAGCAGAATAATAATTACCTCGTTTCACAGGTTATTATTTTTGCTTATTGATAGAAGTTTAAAAATCACTAAAACGATCAAAATAAATCTAGTTTGGACCAAACATGATGTTGTTGTTAGGGAGGGGCAGATCGATTCCTTGTTCAGTAATGATATCGATCGACTCCAGTTGGATGGTATCGCTACTTTTTTTGCACTTTTGTTGAAAAAAAAAAGCCAGAAAATGTGAATAAGTACCAACCAATAGCAGAATTAGCTTCTGTTTAGCTAATTTGCACTCTAGACTTTTTTTTCTAAAGTTATACGATAAAAGTAAAAAACATAGCTATTTTATTCTTTTATTCACTTAGAATATTGCTATCTTATATTTACAAATTAATCTTCATATGAAAACCAACACCAGCACATTACTTCTGGCTCTTTCGTGTCACATGACTCAGCATTGAGTTTGCAGCTATAAGGAACTGTAATTAATTTAATTTGTTGTCAACAGTTTTGGTTATTTATAACTATTTTATTTTTAACAGTTTCTGTTTAATCTATTTTATTATCGATCACTTTCAAGTAATTTCTTTCTTTCAAGTAATTATGTTATGACTTATTCATATTGCTCTTTCAATAAAAATCTTACTGTATAGTGTTAAATTGTCTGATTTTCTTTAAGTGCAAAATGTATCTGTATCCATATAGAAGAAAAAGCTCCATAAATTAATATGGTATAGTGCCAAAATTTACAGTATACCCCAAACCCTACTTGTTGCTATTTGGTGTTTAATGACTTATTAATAAACTATTCTACAATGCATAATTTCACTTGGTTTAGAGATATCTTCCAAGTTTATTTACCCTTTTGAATCCCAAAGTCCCCCAAAATGGGGACTTATGTCAGGACTCATGAAACATGCAAGCAAACATTGCACTAAAAAAGACCAAACATAGTGATGCAGCACATCAAATTAAACAGCAGATTCTGAACAACACAGCAGTATATACATTTTTAAAAGTACCTAACACAGCCTAAATTATAACTAAATGAAACACAACATATTGAACCTATCTAGGTGGTGCTGAGCTATCATTTTGTAGTTTTTTAAAATTTCAATTCAATTCAATTCAATTTTATTTGTATAGCGCCAATTCATAACGAAGTCATCTCAAGGCGCTTCACTGACAATCAGTCCAAGTAATCTGATTGTCACACAGCCCCTGGAGCACAATTTCAAAGATTTGCTGATCCTGAATATGATTTTTTTTAAGCAAGACCTTTACTTTTGCTGTTCCATCTTCATTTACTCATTGCCAGATTCACAAATACTGATAATTACACATCAGGAAGAATCTCACAAGTGTTTCTTTCAAAATGACACCAAGAATATTCAAATAGACCTTGTGGTTACAGAGATATACTCATTTTATTAATAGTGCCAGACAAAACCTCTATGCCCTAAATGGTAGCAGTACCCCTATAGAGGTTGGCTCACTGCGATAAATGAAGTATTTTCTGATTTGTGCTCCCAAACAGGAAGCTGAATGTGACTGTGTTAGAACTGAAATGCAGCCATATCCATGACAGTGTTATTCACTGGAAAGGGATATAATCCCCCCTAGCTCCATCCAGCTGCAGCTCTTTGAAGATAAAATCAGTGTTACGCTCACATTAGCTCATGTTCTTGTGGAGTTACCGGGCCTGCAGGGTTATTATCTGAACGCTTTTTTTGTTTCAGTTTCAGTGTCAGACACATTTAAATTACATCGGTCTGACAGGATTTGGAATAAAGTATACCTCACACAGTTTGATGTGAGACTAAAGGAGAGTTAATTATTCTGCAAATTGAAATTTCCTAATCTGTAAGAAAGTAAAAATGTGCAGGAAGAACTAAACGTCCAGTCAGATGATAAAGCTTTATTACAAAGTGAAACATGCGACAGTTTGGTAGACGGGAAACACAAAACAAGGGATTGAACAGAATAAAATAAGATTTATGCACTTTCAGCATAATGAAAATAATCGATCTCAAAAACACGACTTATTAAAAAAAAAAAAGAACACTTATCACGTATGTACACTGAAATTTTAAAGTAAATTTCATGATGTTTCAGAATTTCTGCTGATTTCCTGTTCATTTAAAAGAAAAGGAGGAAAACAGCTCTCTAAAACATGAGAAGACGCATTCGACTAAATAAAAACCCACAAACCTGAAGCTTATAAATAACAGGCGTTGAATCCAGCCTAACCTAACCTGCTCTCTAAAGAGCATCGAGCAGTTCCTCCAAGGCAACCGTGGTCAAGTCGGAGTAGAAGTTGCCCTCGTTGTCTCCTCCTCCGAACACCAGCAGAGTCCTGCCGTCTTCTGCCTCCTCTGAGAAACGGCGACCAGCTTTTTCCATGGTGATGATGGAGTGGCCCGCCCGGGGCACCGAGAGCTGGGGAAGCTTCACCTCCGTCCAGCTGCTGGTGTCTGAAACAACCACATTACGTTTTAATACTCAACTGACAGTTTTTTTAAAAGTCATTATTGCGAAGAAAATAGAAATAAGCTGTTTTGACTTCGTTTGGATAGCAAACTGTTACTCAGCTGTGTGGCGGCCTCACAGCTGGACTGAGAAAACCCCGCTGATCCCTGTTATGTAACTGCAGCGATGCTCGGCAGAGGCAGGCGACCCCATTTCCAGAGCGTACGCTGAACTAAGCAAAGATGCATCCGAGGTTTATATTTACATGAGAAAGAGAGATTCAGTGACAGTCTTAAAAGGGGACATATTATGTAAAATCCACTTTTTTAACCCCTTAAATACCTGTTTTTGTCTTTTTCGAGCGTTCAGGAGTGCAGAAAAATGTAATTTATTCACTTCCGGTGCCGCATATATATCTCATTATTCTTTTTTGGGTCATATTATTCTGTCTGTTTAGTTTTCTCCATTCTCTATTACGTTTTCCTATCTATTACGTCACTTTATTTGCTGCCGTTCTGCTAAATATGGTCATGTTATTTTTGAAAAAAGTTCTCTGCCGATCGTTAGCGGCTAAGAGGCTAAAGGGTTGGAGTCAAACCGAGAAAAAACGCTCTGTAACCAGGAAGGGTGAAATGCCTGTTCAGATTTAAAGAGACAGCATCAAATCGAGCTGCTCTCATTGACTGTACAGAAACACCTCAGAACAGGGGTAAAGAAGGGGTGTGTGGAGCTATACAAACAACGATTTCTGACCAAAGGATGACAATTTACTTTATATAAACCATAAATTAATGATGTACATGTAAAAAGGAAGGATTTAAAAGCATGATATGTCCACTTTAAAGCGACTGGACCGTTATCGTTTAGTCCAGAGGAGCCTCTTTAGGCGACTCATTACCATCCTGAACTGCTGACAGCTCCTTTAACATGAGGATTTTTTCTGTTTGTACTTAGAGCTGGGCAATATATCGAGGTTTTAAGATATAGAGACTTTGTCACAAAATATATAGAATAAAGAAAAATCGTTTTGGTTCTCGACATTTATCTCTGTATATTTTTTGGTCAAGTAAAGATGGAAACAGTTCAAATTTACAACCTTGAGTGCTAAATGCACTTTAATTAAGGATCAGAAGCACATGTGCATTAATATATTTGAGTGAAATTAAAGTAGATGTATATTAAATAGATAAAAAAAAAATTCAATGACCATAACAAGGATACAGTTGTGAAAATGCTGAAGAAGAGATAGCTTGTTTTGAGTTTAAACTCGATATAAACAATGTTCCCTCATTCTATATCTTGTAGGGGTGTAGCGATTCATCTGTTGAATCATAGGAATATAACCCCCCTAATATCTTGTGTGACAAAAACTTGATATATCTGAAAATCTCGATATATTGCCCGGCTCTAGCTTTTTTTAGTTAAAAGTATCACTTTTTTTTTAGCATTTTGCACAAGTGTATCTTTGTTTTGGTAATATAGAAGTACTTTTTATTATTTTAAGACAGATCTACTTTAATTTCAGTCAAATATTTTAAAGCACATGTGCTTCTTGTAATTTACTCATTCAATGCTGAATGTTGCCGTGTTTATGTAGCACACTTTACATTATGTACATATATTACTTAACTTATACTTATATTTTACTTATTGTTAATATTTTACGTTTACTCTTTTGCATGTTGTTCTTAAATTAGTCTTTTCTATATATTTTTGAATATTTATGGCATTCAGTGTGGACAGCAAAGTAAGAATTTCATTGTACAGGGAAACCTGTTTCCTTAATGTGCATTTGACAATAAACGCTTTGAATCTTTGAATATTCTGATCTAATAAAAGAGCATTTAGCACTCAAGACCATAAACTGGAACTGTCTCTTTGTTTAATGGATATTGAGTAGGGGTTGCACCAAATATTCGGCCACTGAATATATTCGGCCTAATGGTGCAAAAAAGCTACATTCGGCCTTCGGTGGAGTGAGTTAGTCCGAATAGTTGCAGTGACACAATGATGCAATCAATATGTAATGGAATTTCTAAAAATGCCAGAATAAACTCAATAAATGCTTACTTTGATTGAAAAATGTCTACAAATTTATTCTAGGCTATTTATTGAATATAACAAAAATAGTGTAAAAACTGAACCACATTTAATAGTCGGCATTTGGCCAAGAATTTTAAAGTTATTTAGCTTCGGCTGCAAATTTTCATGTCTGTGCATCCATAATATTGAGATATATAAGGAATATTGTGATTAAGGAAAAAATGATCAAGATGTGAAAATTTGTTAATTTCACCCAGCCCTACTTGTACTTTGTGAGTTTGGCCTAAATGAGCAGTTTAAGTAGCAGTTTTAAGATTTTAGATTCTTAATGTTTGACAGAAGTACATAAAATGCTCCTAAAGGGTCATTTATGCATATATGTAATGGAAGTGATGTATAAAATGCGTATGAGCAGTGTTTTCTCAAAGCAAACAGCGATCAGAGAACTCTCAGTTGCTTTATTTCCAGACATTTATGACCTATGATGCTCAAATAAAAAGAAAACAGCTTTATATGAAATGTATAAAACAGTTTTCTGACATATATACCAGAATAACTCTGCGTAGCACCTTGAATCCAGATTCAGCAGAAAATGAAAAGCTGATCACTTCCTGCAAAAACTCCAAACTTACCAAGTGCTTTTTTCTAATTTATAGTCAAAATATCTCATCATGCTTAATATAAGATACAACTGCCTAAGGAGTAACATTTTAGTGAGAAACAGGAACTTGTTTTAAGTACTACTTCTGAGCACCTCAAACTTATAATGAGACACTAAACTTCGCAGTAAGAACACGTTTTTCCAGCTTATTTCAAGATCCTGTAAGGTTTGAATATATTGTCTTATTCCAAGAGAATTTGTACTTGTTTCATTGGTAGATTTTTTTCTTATTTCAAGCAAAATAACTTTGTTTTAATTCTTTTTATCTTATTTTTGGAGTGGATTTTTTCCAGTGTGGCTGCAGAGATGCAGACATGCACATCTGGCTCCTGACTAAATGAAGTTTGCGTGGTCACAGCTGATTGATGAGGACTCAACCTACAGCTGGGAGCCTCCAGTGTTGACTTTTGCATGACAAGCAGCCCGTCGGTGTGTTTTAGGACCCCTGCTCTTTGGCTCAGTTTGTGCTTTTTGCATGATTTGGCAGATAAAAAGCAGCAATCCCCGTGGTTCAGAAACAAACCAAAAAGCCTCTATAGTGGAAATAATAAAACGGCTGTGATCCTCCCTCCTGGGACCCAAAATGCATCTCACCTATATCAAAGACAAAGGCGTCGCTGAGGGCGTTGTTTCCGTTGTAACCACCGTGGATCAGGAACTTGGTGTCAGAGATGGCAGCGCAGCCATGCCAGCTGCAACACACAAGTATTTTTACCTGAGAAACCTTTTTATTAAATTCATCAGCTTTAATAAGGGTTCAAACATGCAGACACAAAGTAGAACGTATTCAGTCGCGTACCTTCGAGGAGATGGAGATTTTCCAGATGTTTTTACAGCAGAAAACTCCATCAGACCTAAAAAACAGAAAATATGTTGCAGTTTAATCACACTACTCGGAAAATTAAAATATGCTGGAAAAGTTGTTTTATTCAGGCAATTCAACATAAAAGATGAAACAAATGTAATAGTTTACTTTTAGAGGCCTGACATTTTTGTATTTAAAATACTTTTTTTTATTTATTTTAAGCAGTATTTTTATTTTCCAAGTTTTTATTTGAGGTTTTCTGAAGCTGCAAATCCTGACCATCAAAATACAAACAAATAAAAGCTGAAATGTACCGGTTTTGTCTATATATGTGCATTTCATCTTTGAAGTTAAGTTACAGAAATGCAGGACCTATTTAGGATTTTCAAATTTTCAGAGTAATAACCTGTAACTTAACTTCAAAGATAAAATGTACACATACTAGGGATGGGCATAGTTAATCAACGATTTTAACTGATTATATTATCTTTTAATCAATTAATCAAATGCATCTGAAGCTGCATGTAAGCTCATATTTTCCAGTGTAACCATTAAATGAATCCTATTAAACTGCCACAAGAGTCATTCATCTTATCATAAAAATCTAAATAAAGAAACAAACTACTTATACTTTCTCTTCATTTAAATATAAGCTATAAATACTGAATTTTAATTTAGAAATATTAATGATTAATCGATAATCGATCAGTCATTCTCCTGATAATCGATTAAGACAATTTATTTGAAAGCCGATCCCTAACACATATAGACAAATAGTAAGCAAATAAGTATTATTTCAGCTTTTATTTGTTTACATTTTGCTGATCAGGATTTGCAGCTTCAGAAAGCCTCAAAATAAAACAACTCTTCCAGCATATTCTAATTTTCCGAGTAGCACCTGTACATCCCTCGGCATGTTTTAGCAGGTGTGTGTGTGTGTTTTTGTGTGTGTGTGTGTGTGTCTTACCGAGGTCCAACATATACATGTCATTGTAGCAGACAGGTGTGTCCCACCCACCGAACACATAGATGTACCTCTGCTGCATCACGCATGCCGAGTGACTGAGGGAGCGGAGAGGCGGTGTCAGGCCGAGCACAGAAAGATTAAAAACGTGTGTTTGGATGGAGGCGCGTTACCCTGAGCGGGGGGAGGGCTTGTCTCCCGTCACGATGGGCTGATACCAGATGGAGAGCTGCGGATCGAAGATGTAAAGCGAGTCGCTGCAGCCGTCGGGCTCCGGGTTAGGGCAAGGAAACACTCCTCCCAACACGAAGAGCTCGCCCCGGAACATGCTGCAGCTGTGATAGGCCAGCGGGGGGACCTTACCCTGAGCCTGGAGGGGGACATAAGTTTGTTTTTTTTTTCAACCTGGAGCTATTTTCTAGCATGAAATACGATCATTTACTCACCCAGACTGTTTTGGTGTAATACAAACTCCTTCCGTCATAATGGGAGTGAATGGGGCCAGCTCACGCAGCAAAAAAGGGCAGTTTCTGCCACAAAACTCCTTCATTTCACCAATAAGTTGTTATGAATCGCTTTACAGGCATTACAGGCACTGTGATGTGGCCTGGAAGTGACGTCATCAAAGTCCTTACTCGAAGTTAATGGCTGTAAATAATGGCGGATCACCACAAAAACACAACTCCCAGTTGCTTGGAGCTCACAGAGGGATCAGACCAGCGATTCATAACAAAACCTTGGTGAAATGGGAGTTTTGTGGTAGAAATTGCCTTATTTATGGTGCGTTTCAGTTCTGACATTTTTGCCATAAGTGACGTTGTGAACTCGTTTTTTTACGAGCTGCGAGCTCATAAATTGCAGAGGACCCTGAGATCCCACATTTCAAGATGTCTGCGCCCAGTTTGCGTCCCTTGTTTTTTTTCTCACTTTTTACATTTTCAGTTTCTTTTACTTTTTAAATTTAAATAGCACCGTATAGCAGTAGTAATACCTGTTGATTATAGCATTTTTGAAAATGCGAAGTGTTGCATAAATATCGTAGTTTATCAAGTGTTGCTGGCAAAATTGGCAGGTTATTTTGAATTATTTCACATTTAATTTATGATTTTCGGCTTTACAAAACATGCATTCACTGTCTTCCACAGGACGGGAAACGTTGTGACTGAAAGCATTATATTAAAAGTAGCTCTTTGTACTCTGAAAGAGCAACAACACACGCAGCTTTGCTGGAGGGATCATTTATTTCCGAATTTGTGCAACTGGAACGTGGTTTACCTCGGAATGACATCACCAACAGACTTCCGCTCGGAATTCCGACACAACTGGAACGCAGCATTAGATGCTGCGCGAGCTGATCCCGTTCACTCCCATTATATTGGAAATTCGCTGATTGCGAGTGGATCTAAATATCTCCCGAAGGAGTTTGAGTTACACCTAAACTGTCTGGGTGAGTAAATGATCGTATTTCATGCTAGAAAATAGGTCCAGGTTGAAAAAAAGGAAAGGGCGCGATGTAATGCATAGGACTGGGTTTAAAAAAATCGATTTAAATTGATTCAAGAATAAAAAAAATCAATAATCGATTCATAAAATGCCAAAATCGATTTTTTTTTCTTTTAAAGAAAGAAAGCTTAATTTTTATTTGGTCATTCTTTTTACTGGAGTGTTTCTGTTAATAGATGTTACAGTTATGTGTTCTGGACATTTTCTAATGAAAACATGAATATTAAATGTATATAAAATACACACTGTTGAAAGATTGCTTCAGCGTTTCATAAAAAAATTGCCATCTGCGAATGTCTAATATTCAAGAAATATTTATTTGGCATGAATATCTGAAAATGAATCGATATTAAATCAAATCGAAATTAATTGAAATCGAATCGATTTTTGCTATTGTGAATCGAATCGAATCGATTCAGGAAATTAGGAGTGATACCCAGCCCTGGTAATGCAGCATAAACGGGGTGGACACGCACCTCCACCATGCTCCACCTCCAGCTCTGCGTGTCCAGGATGTGGACGTCGTTGAACCACTTCTTGTTCTTGGATCCTCCGAACACAAAGATCCGGCTGGAGTCGGGGTCGTAGATAGCCGTGTGGCCGATCCTCGCCTCAGGGGTCGGACCCTCGGCCAGAGTCTCCGCCGCCACCCAGGACATATCCTCTGTGGGACGGAAAGCTAAGGCTCGAACTGGAAAGTGAACTCCTAAACATTGTTCGTGTGAAACGGACCTGTGCAGAGCTTCCACATGGGATCTTTGCAGAACTGCATCCTGGCTCCCTGTCCTCCAATCAGGATGGCCGTCTGAGCATCAATGGGGCATAAAGTCTGACCCCAGCGACCCGAGGGGCTGCCTGGCGGAGCTGCAGGAGAGCAGGATAGTAAATATTTCACCAGTATGCGAAGCCAGAATGATGGACCCTGGAATCTGCTGTACCGCAGGGGTGACTTCCTTCTAGCATCCCAATGATAACGCAGCGTAAACAAACAAAAAAGTTAATCTTTAGTGTTTCAGGTGAAAATGTATCAAGAAAGGACTAAAATCTGACTCTGAAACGACCAGAACTACTGAATCAAATACTTTAAACACATTTTAGGTTAAAAACGACAAATTGTAAAGTAATTTAAGAATATAAAAATCATTTAATCATATAATCAAGTTATTTAATCACCATCTTAAAGGACAGTCAGTGTAAATAATCTTTTATTGGGGGCACGGTGAATTTCATACAAGATGGGTCAAAAACATCCAAGAAAGCAGGCGTGTTTGGGCTTAATCTGAGTAACGTTTGGCTCAGTTATTGCTAGGGATGGGTTTAATTAACCCACCACGGATTAATCGATTGTAAAGATTTTAATCAATTAATCAAATGCATCTTTAAACTTAAAGTTGCATGTAAACTCATATTTTCCTGTGTAACCATTGAATGTGTCCCATTTAAATGCAGGAAGTTCATGTGTTAAAAATCATGTGTTAAAAATCTAAATAAGGAAACACAATAGGTTTGTTTCCACTTTCACCAAATTTAAATATAGGTTATAAATATCGAATTTTAATATAGAAATACTAATTATTAATCAATATTCGACCCAGTAAGTGTCATGTGGGCCAGAAACGGTGATATGTGGGTGTAGATTACAGAAAGTTCACTGAGGGCCTCATCTGGTGGTCATGAGACTGAAATATGGCAGCCGCACATGAAAAGCCCCGATTGGCCAAACAAAAGTGCAGATGTGGGCCACTTCTGGGCTAAATGTGCTACTTGGGTAAAAAAAGGCCTTGGCGTATGCGAGGAAAACCTGTAGTTCTAACTGTCTGAGAGGAGTGGCTAACATGAAGAAAGCTCTGCTGTGTTAAACTTGCGTCGCCGTACGCGCCTCAATCATTCCACTTTAATTATTTTTTTCTATGTTTTATACAGCAGACTAAAGAAGTCATAACCCGAAGCTTAAAGGGACACTGTGTAACTTTTGGCCACTAGGGGTCCTAAACCTGTATTTCCCCAAAATGTAACTTTTGACCCAAATATCAGCCTGATTTGAGTAATAATGGATGATTTCTGGGGTCATTACAGCGTTTTAAATGTGTCGGCGCACTGAGGGGGGCGCCCTGTTCAGAAAGCAGACATTGTATCTTTACATGAGCGGATCGGTCTCTCATGGATCATGTGACCTGCAGGGCTTTGCTCTACAGCTTAAAACACAACGAGCTGAGCTTCATGCTAATTTTCCCTTGAAAGTTTGTCAAATCTGAAAAATATAAGAAGGTGAACATGAGGAGCAAAGAAAGAGCTAGACTGGTTAATTTTGCAACAGTGTTGAGTGGCCCGAGGGGAGATACAGGTTTAGCCCCCTAGTGGCCAAAAGTTACACAGTATGCCTTTAAATTTTGGCCGAATTCATCTTTGCCTTTTGCTCCTTGGATTGATTTCTATTCATAAAAATGGAAGCATAACTGTTAAAAAAAAAAGGTTGAGGTAAAAAACAACACAAACGCCCTAAAAATGATAAGTTATAATAACGCAAGAGAGCTTCATAAAACCTATAGGCGGAATTACTGCAACCTAAACCCACAAACAGCAGGAAGATCCGTGCTCCGTTCGTGAGTCATGCATCTCTGCAACAGTCCTTCGCTTCTGACAAAGAAAATGCAACATTGTTCTGTTCACTTGGGTGGGATGCAAACAAAAATACATAAAAAAACAACCAAAATGATATGTAATGTGTATGCATGAACACACCAGTCTGCGTGGGAGTCTTGGCCTGCCTACTCTTCGTCCTGGCTGCACTCTGAGGAGGCGTTCTTCCCACAATCCCCTGCGTCTCCCCAGTAGCTGCAAACCGGGAGAAACAGAAGCAGGTTTATCAGATGCAATAGGACACGGAGAAATGCTTTACACCTCCTCGCCGAGCCATCCCAAGTGTCTCTGTAGCGCTAATTATTGCAATTTCAATGAACAAAAATAGAATGAGAAAGAAACATGATCTCATGGTTAAATAATTATATAATAATAAGAAGAATTATTTCTTCACCTGCTGCTTTTGTTTTGGGGGCATCTGCTCCGCTGGCAAACAGCTTCTGGCTGATTTTAGTTTGACCTAGAACTTTTCGCAATGGTGAGGTCTTTTCCCTACAAACATTCGGACATGTGTTCTCATTTTCTTCTTCCATCTTTTTCACATTTTTGTCATCATTTTTTTCTTCCGTTGTTCGCCTTCTCTTCCTCTTCAGCTCCCGGGCTGCGAGGGGAGCCACTGGATCCTGATGTGGCACAGTGTTCATATTAAAAATATTTGTTTGATTCCAACAAGGAAAGCAAGATAAAAAGAAAATCTTTACATTATTTTATTTAACAATCTAATAAGTTGGAATATATTAAATGAAATAAATTCAACTTCAAAATACATGGCTTTATGAGCTAAATAACTCCTTTCTAAAGCTGAATTTAAGTTTTATTACCTTTGGAGTGTATTCCTTCACAGACAGGATGAGCTCTGGTTCTGAGTTTGACTAGGAAAGGACAATATGCTAAATTATTACCTTGTTGAGATTGTTGAAAGTTTGTAAAGCAAGGCACATTTATAGTTTTATGCAAGGGCTGGGCAATATATCAAGATTTTAAGATATATCGAGACTTTGTCACACAAGATATAGAAACAGGGAATATCTTTTATTTCGAGTCAGCTTGGTTTGAGTTAAAAATATCTCTTTTTTTAGCACTTTGCACAACTGTATCTTTGTTATTGTCATTGAAAAGCATTTTTTTTATTTTAATACACATATACTTTAATTTAAGTAAAATATTTTGATTCATATATGCTTCTGCTTCTGAAATTTGAACTGTCTCTTTGTTTACTTGACCAAAAACATTTATAGAGAAACATATTAAGAAAAATTAGGGGGGAAAAAATTAAGGAAAAAAATATGAAATTTGGTTTATATCACCCAGCCCTATTTAATGCTAAATCTGCAATCATTAAAGACAGTATATTTATAGATTACCATGTTTCCTCCCTCCACAGACACATTCAGAGTAACCCTGTCTGTCCATGTCTCCTCTTCCCACTGCTCCCATGACAGACACCTGGAAAACAATAGGAAGTATTGGAAAAATGCCAGTACATGTAAATTTTTTGTGTTCTCAAGGAGTCTATCTAGGAGGTAGATAATCATTTTACGTGACAAAGCGAACGTACTTATTATAAGGAGTCAGTTTTCCAATGGTGATGGGGATGCGGTCAGCATCATTGAGGTCCGCGTTGACGCAGATCCTCTCCCCCCACGGTCCGCTGCTGAACAGCACAACCTGGTGGACGGTTGGGGGAACTGCAACAGACACCCTGCACGACCCGTCAGCACTAAAAAAAATAAGTAAAAAAACAAACTAAAGAGGAGTAAAGGAGGGTAATGCTGGCCTCATGGTATCCAACAAACAGGACCACGAGTACAATTATTTGCTGGCACGCGTTTTGTTGCATAAGAGAGGTTAAAATACTTTTTTTGCTACAAAAATGGCAAATTTCAGGCGACAGAGGTACATTTTAGATCTCACGAGAATCTGAACGTGCTATTACAACGCTTGGACTGTAGTTCAGACACGCATTTAAAATAATAATAACATAAAGACCTAGCCAAATTGTCTACAACCTTCTTGTTTCCTACCTCAGGAGCCTTTGTGGCGGACCATTTACTCCGAAAACAGCATAAACTCCGAACTCTTCCATCTTGGCCATTTCCTCCTTGTGATACAGATATTTCCAGTTTCCAGTTTTATTTTTACCAGCATATAAAAGATAAAATGCAAAATTTTCTATCTTACTGCTGCCTCTCCCGCCACCACTGTGTATTCGATTTGTAAACTCCGCGCGAGTTCTGAGTAAATCCGTGTGTGCGCGTGTTTTGTTGTTCAGCGTATCCTCAGCCATAAGCGACTCTATACTTAGACCGATGGCACCGCCCTGCTGCATATCCCTTTGATTATATCAAATGCACTCCAGGCTGAAGTTTACAGGGCGATAGCCAACCAGAAGCCTGGCTTCAGCGGCTCGTAAAACGTAGAACGTAAAAGATGCGTTCAAAAACGATACAGCATACTTAATGTGTTTACTTATCAACATCTATGATAATTGTAAACCATGATAACTCATAAGAAAAGGCTGCTACAACAACTCTACAACCAGAAACCTCTGATAAAACGTGTTAAAAGAAAAGCACTCCAATTCAGATGTCTCAAAAATGCGATCACATAACAATTTCATCGTGATTTAAAGAAATTGCATGTTGATTAATATGTATGTATTTGTAAATGAGCACTTAAAGCTGAAACATAAATATTATACACAACAAAAACCCTTATGCCAGCTTGTTATCACCAGTTTGTCATTTTAAATAACATTTTTTGCACTAATAAGAACTAAAACTAAGAGCCTGCTCTTGAATGTAGCCCTGTTAAGTCTGGCTGTCGAAAAGCATTGTGGGAGTGGTTGCCGGCGGAAAGCTTCTCGAAGGAACTGCAAAGATGATGGTGAGTGAGTTAGCATTTCTGCACACAACACAGTTTGCAATCCGTGCCCATCCTTTAACAAATAAATAAACATCGGCACCAAAATTATTCGTATTGTAAATGACAAGCTTCTAGTAGTGTTGGAAAGCAATTATTATGCAGAAAATAACTTTAAAAGACATTATTGTTAGCCAGATGCTGTTAGCATCCCTCAATCAATGGGCGTAAATGATGCTAGGGGCGATGTCACCTAGCGTGTTGGTGCTGACTATAAAACACAAACGAGTCTATATTATTTACACATTTTAACATCTGTTAGTGGTGGACTTTAAACATTTTGAATTCATACGGATTTATATTTTGTATACTTGTAGGCTGTTAGCAAGTTAGCCGTAGTTAGCTTCTTTGTATGACTGTCAGTAGGGAAGTGTTTACTTATTTTTTTTTTTTGCTTATTTGTGACCTTTTTCAAGATCTAACAATTGCGTTTATTGGCTCCATTATTTGTTAAAATATGTAAACTTATGGTTGTTAAATATTTGAAGTCGGAAAGACAGACATCCTGCTTTTGACTGATGGAAGGAAAACCAGCCTTTTTCCATATTTGGTCACGTTATTATTTATATGAGATCGGAAAATCCAGCATTATTATAGTATAATAAAGATCACAAAGACACTATAGGGTTTGTACAAACATATATTTTAATTTAACTTAAAATTGTTTACCAAAAATAATGTAATGCTTTTGGATTTTGAGTCACATTCACGAAGCTGCATGTTTGTTCCTAATATTTTTATGGGCTTCCATTTCGGTTTCAGCAAATTAATTTCTCATCTTTTCTGCAGCCCACACCGGTTATCCTGCTGAAGGAGGGGACAGACTCTTCTCAGGGCATTCCCCAGCTCATCAGCAACATCAATGCATGCCAGGTGAGGGAACTACCTTGTCTCTTTGTGGATCTATGTGGCATAAATTATTATTATTATTATAAGTCTGAAAGGTAATTTTTTTCCCTCTGCAGGTGATTTCTGAGGCTGTCAGGACCACCCTGGGGCCCAGGGGCATGGACAAGTTGATGGTGGACAGCAGAGGTGATATGAAATTCCTCCAAAAAAGATAAAAAACGGAGTTTGTTGTGCTTTTTTTCTGATTTTAATATGCAAATGGTTGTTTTCCAGGCAAGGCCACAATTTCCAACGATGGTGCAACTATCTTGAAACTGCTGGATGTGGTTCACCCTGCAGCCAAGACTCTGGTTGACATCGCTCGCTCCCAAGATGCTGAGGTTTGTTGTGCATCTGGGGACCTTTAAAAAAGTTCAGACAAATTGCAAACCAACTCATCTCTGTTTGACTCCGCGTTTATCCACCAGGTTGGGGACGGCACCACCTCTGTCACCCTCCTGGCTGCCGAGTTTCTGAAGCAGCTGAAGCCGTATGTGGAGGAGGGTCTCCACCCTCAGACCATCATCAGAGCCTTCCGCACGGCCACCAACCTCGCCGTCAACAAGATCAAGGAGATCGCCGTCTCTGTGAAGAAAGACGATAAACAGTGAGTGGGGATTTCTAAAGATTTTAAAGCATTTACGCCGTCATTTCTCCTCGGTGATAGTTTCCTAAAAGCTGCTTTTCTGTTTGGCCAGAGAGCAGAGGCAGTTACTGGAGAAATGTGCAGCTACAGCGATGAACTCCAAGCTGATTGCTGGTCGGAAGGACTTTTTCTCTAAAATGGTGGTGGATGCTGTCATGTCTCTGGATGAGCTGCTGTCTCTGAAGATGATCGGCATCAAGAAGGTGCAGGGAGGAGGCCTCGAGGTTGGTGTCAACTAAATAAAATAAAAATAAAACAAATGCATCCATAAATTTTTATAGTGAGGTTCCATAATTTTACGGACCATTATCTCTCCTCTCATTTACTGTTCCCCTCTGTCTCTCCATCACCAAGCCAGCCCGTATCATCTCATTCCGTAATATTAAGGACATCAACATTGACTCTCTCTCCTCCAGAATAGCCACCATATCACTGGACCCCTCCTCTGACCCTGATGATCTGGCCACCCAGAACAATAACAGTCTCTTTTGTTTCCTTTACTCTGTCTGCTCCCTGGTTCAGCCCTGCCCTCCGCTCCATGAAGTCCAAAACAACAGCTCGAAAGACTCTTCAAGAAATCTGGCCTCACTATTCAAAAAGACATGTACACCACTCAGTTATCTCTTTATAAGGACTCCATCTCCCAATCTGAATCTCATTACTACTCTACACTCATCAGCAAGAACTCTGGCAGCACAAAGACCTTATTTTCCATACTTAACGCCATCATGCAGCCTCCTGATTCCCTTCCCACCCACCTTTACTCCAGGGATACTCTTCTCCAGCTTTTCAATGATGGGGTCAAAAACATCCATCAACATCTCGGCCCCTCCTCTCCTCCCCCCCCTCCCTCTGAACTTCTCCAATCCTGCCATCCTTTGTCCGCCTTTGAACTCCCTCATCCCTCTAAAATCTCTAGTTTCATCCAAATCCAAACCATCCACCTGCCAACTAGACCCCCTCCCCACAGTTTTGGTTGAATCCTGCCTTCCCTCTCTGCTCCCCCTCATCTCTGCCATCATTCACTCTTCACTGTCGACTGGAATTGTTCCCACCCTCTCCAAATCTGCAGCAGTAAGTCCAATTCGGCAAAATCCC
>JAVQJG010272876.1:0-10172 GCA_036024015.1 Craterocephalus amniculus
AGCATCGAGAGCGTTTTGTGCGTCAAGACCGTTTTGATCTAAAATGTCAAGCGTCTGATTTACGAGCATCCAGCGTCCAACTTTGAGCAGCGAGAGCGTCTCGCTGCTTTTGGTCTGAAAGCGCCGTTAGCCTCCCAAATTGTTGTGGACCCTAGTTTCTGAACATAAAAATAATATGAAAAATGCAGCAAGTGTGAGTTGAAAAATACACCTTAAAACGTTTAGGGAATACATTTATTTTCTGTCAGCTAGGTATGTTTTACTTTAGCAGGATGAAAATAATAACCCATCTCTTCTGTAACATCATTACCGGATGTGAACATTGTTGGTCTGATAATGGCTGTTATTACCTGTCATTATCTATTTTTACATATTCAGTGATTCACACCTGAAATAAATCCTGCATTCATGCCACACTTCAAGGCAGACGTTTGGGAAAGACAACAACATGGTTATGGTTAGAAAAATATATTTAAGATATAACACATAAAACATTTTCTAATCATTCTTTAGAGGATGTAGAGAAAGGCACTGCCAATTCACATCTAATGAGATGATAAGAAGAGGAGGTAATGGGAATCCATAGGTTGATGTGACATTAGAAACAAACAAAATTGCTCTTAAATCGTTCAGGAATCATTAACTTGCCAAACAGAAAAACTACACATGGAACATCATATGATTCGTTGAGTTGAAAAGTGGTAAAAAGCACTGAGTTTAATGACTGAATGATCGATAAGTCTGTCTTTTTCTATCACAAGCAAACCAACAAAGTGCTACCAGTATATTTTTCACAGAAAAACTTCTAGAAATAAATCTCATTCTCTTCATTCAAGGCTACACTTCTGCACCTTCACTGTGCCTCACGGTTCTGTGGCTGACACATTGTCACTCAGATTCTACGACACCACCAGCCGGCTATCTAAAAGCTCAACCTGATGCATAAATTACCCCCAGGTTCTGGGTTTGATCATCATGGAAACTGACTCAGGTCCTAAATTTCAGCATAGGATTGGGGGTCTTCTGCATTATTTCACCACATAGTGGTACTGATTCTCCTACAT
This sequence comes from Craterocephalus amniculus, assembly GCA_036024015.1. Lineage (NCBI taxonomy): Eukaryota > Metazoa > Chordata > Actinopteri > Atheriniformes > Atherinidae > Craterocephalus > Craterocephalus amniculus. The sequence continues at coordinate 1,065 of JAVQJG010272876.1, forward strand.
ACTTTTAAGCATAATCAGCCAATAGTGTTGAGCAAAAAGAGGTACAGAATACATAGAATATGTACTATGTTCTATGCAGACAGTGCATTACGGGCAAAACTTACCGGAAAACAAGCTTGGCATGTCTGTGCTCAATCATACAGACAAGTGTGTTTGTGGGGGTGCCTTTTGGCTTGAGAGTTCCAGCAATGCAGAAAGAAGGACCTTTTGGGTTTTTCTGTTTCATTCAAGCAGCCTACTACTCAGCATTTGATGTCAAAGAATGAATATTTGGCTCTTTCAAATAGAGTGTGACAAGGACACCACTGAGTTCTGAACACCATTTCTTTCAATGGCTTGTGCCCACAATGACTGTCATTGTGTTCAGCACAAGGCACATGTGGTGCATGGCTGTTAGCACTCACTGCCAAGGCTGGCATTAGCATTTATGTTCTTTTTATTTTAAAGTGGTAGGGCATATTTTCCTTACTTACTAACATACATGCTGCTTATAAACCAGGGGCCTATTTCAAATCATAAGTTGAAAAAATGTAGTTCCATCAAAGGCTCCAAGTTGACTTAATCTGAGGTTCAATCAACTCTGAGTATATTTTCCCAGAGTTGGGCATATGCTTTCAATACAATAAGAAGCTGACATCAATAGAGCTGATACCTGGATTCATCATGGAACTGCTTACCAAAAGGTGTGCAAGTTATTTTACCTTGTTGCCTGGGGTTCTCACACCAACATATGAGGAATATGAAGTGGTATTCCAAACAAAAAAGAGGAAAAAAAGAGGGAATCAGCATGGGAAGGAATTTCTGCCAGAGTCAATGTGGGAGTTGAAATACACTGATCCACCAACTTAGAACTTCATTTAATTAAAACTGTATCATGTGGGTAAAATATTGGTGGATGGCAATCCGAGTTTTATTTAGGTCCAATCCCACTGGTGAAAAACACACACATGCAACTGAAGTATAAAGTGCAAAGCCATCTTTAAGAAAGGTCATCATTACAAGTGATGGCTGTACATTTTTTTATTTCAACTTTCACAACAAAAAGTATAGTTAGTGACCTTTTCACCATGTAGTAATAAAGTTTATGTAAGTGTACTAGTAAGTTAAAGCTCCAGTGAATACGGTAGCTTAAAAGTATCATAGCATTTTAATAAAAAGTGCATAGGTCTTCATATACAAACAAATATATAAAAAGTACATATGCACTAGAAGTAAACTCATGAATAACGAAAACAATGAAAGAAGGAAATACTGCATAAAAAAAATGGCTACAGGAAGAAAAAGCTGCATATTCTCTCAAACAGCAGGCCTCACCCTCTGAAAATTACAGAAGTACTGGTGGAAAGTTTGAACACAGCCATTGGGAAGGAATTACATCAGGGTACAATTTTTCTTTTTCTTTGTTTGTTTGTTTTGTTTGTTTGTTTGTTTTACTTTGATTTCAATCTTATTAAAAGAAAGAATCAGCTAATTCAAATTATTGATGTTATTGTAGTAAACGTTGATTCTTACCAGATGAAAACTCACGTCTGAGGCCCAGAGCACTTCTGTTGTGTGAGTGAATACACACCGTTCCTTTCTTGCAGTTGTGTTTGTTTATGCACTGCTGTCCTGTTTTTACAGTGTGTTTTTGTTTGTGTTAACACCATTTGTATTGCTGTGACACTTCTGGGCCACCCTTAGTATTAAAGACAGGTATGTTAATGCAACATTATCACACTAATGTTCCTATTTATTAATTAACTCAATTATTTTTTGTGCAATAATAGTTATTTGGCATTCCTCATTGACTGAATAAACATACATATAAAACACAAGAACTGGCTTGGGATGGATTTGTGAGCATCTACATGTGGACTGCTGTGAAAACACACAAACCAGTGTTGTGTGGATGTTTGTTTGCCCTTATATACAGTGTGCACTGAATCACAGCGAACCACACACCTAAACAACACACTCCTGGAAACTGACCAATCAAAGGATGCGTCATATCAGCCATGGACTCCAATCCGAAGTCTCAGATAGATCATGTAGAAGAAAGGTTATTAGAAGATCAAGCATGTCAATTTTTTTATATAAATAATGGCTGATTACAACATTCAGTTCTTCACTATAAGTCAGATCCTTTGAAGAGTGTAGACACAGTCACATTTGAATAATTTTCAATCTGTTCAAAGAAGAAGAAGAAGAAACAGAATGTTGGTCTGACTCAGTGTTGTGTCCACGTCCAATTACAGATCTCTGTTAGACAAGGTAATGGACTGCAGTTTCATATGTTCATTAGGCTAATGCAGTTCTCAATATACCCAGGGGACTTAAACTAGTGCATATCTGCATATTTCTTTAATCTTTCCAGTTCTATGCCTCTGGCTGTCTTCTGTTGACTGATCATCTTAGGGAAGTGTCTTGTGCACTGAAGGCTTAAATTAGCGTTAGCCCAAGGTTAATTGTGTAAGAAATAAGGGGGTAAGTTTTTTGATGGATGGCTAGATTGTCATTGCTGTGCACTCTAGAAATTACCTGAAATCTGCATGAGGCAGTGCTCGCTTCGGTGGGGTTGTCAGGCCGCTGAAACGTTCCTGCAGGAGAGAAAACAGAAGGGAGGAACAGTAAATGTTTAGTATGCGGGATTCAAGTCAGCGTCAAGAAAGTGATGAGCTTCTCCAGCTTTCCTGAGACATTGTCAGACATTCATGATAACAGTTGGGAAAAAGCTCTGCACATGACGTTTCCGTGCTGCCAGTTTGAATTTTGATTTGCAAAGTTTTCCCAGCATTTTGGTGCAGCTTAAATAAAATACATATTTGAGTCAACAACTCTGAAGGGTGATGCAGAGGCAGCACATTGGGAGTGTTGATTTTATTTTTTATCGTTTTATTCTCTTTGGGATCCAATTTAAGTTCTGTCAAGCAGCAGATGAGAAGAAGCTGATGTTCATTTTAAGAACCTGTGATACTGCCAGAGGATAGCCAATCAAAGATAAAGGACTCCATTTTTTTCCCTATCCTTCTCATTCATGCAGCTGTCTTTATTTCGCAACTTCTTTGTTTCTTCTACCCGATATGGAGCATAAATGACATCATAACAAGTTCAGTTTTATATTTTAAACATGCAGCCCGTGTAAAACAGAACATGCAGATACTCGTGGTATTTTTGTGCTCGCCTGTTATAAACCAAGTCCTCTGGGGAACGCCAGAGTCTGATCAGGTTGCTGATGTGATTTGCTCGTCCATCACTGGGTTCCCTTCAAACCATGGGACTGGAATAAAACGCATTGATAAAATGTGCATATAGAAAGAGACCAGGTGTACAAGCCATGGAACGATGTTAACACAAGTCAATTAAGTCTGCCTCCCACCTGTGATGGAGAGCAGATTCATTTCTATTTAACAACAGAGGAAATGAAAGTTCATTGGGCAATATTGTTGTGAGGAGCGGCCAGATGGGACATGCTTCCGAAATAGTAACAGAGGAAGGCAAAAAGAATCAGTGGAGGGAAATTAGTCCATCATTCTGTGACAGTTTAACTGGACATGGTGAAGTGGAGCTTCGCTCTGGTGGAATTATCGTAAATTTGTTAGATTACCTTGTTTAGCCTTTCCTTAACCTTTATTCCAAGAAAATAGCTCTATTAAAAGTCTTCACGTTTAATAGAAAATATGAGCTGGAACCAGTTTTTTATCTAGCTGAAAATGAACCAGAAGCTGTTTAGAAAAAGGTGTCATTTTAAATGAAAACACGGAGTAAATGTTCCTTCTTTAATGGTATAGGTAATGGTTTTATCATTTTGTGCCCTTGATTTTATTCTAATTTAGTCTAATCAAGCCACTTGTAATGTCTTTTTCACCTTAAAACTACAACTTGTTAGGTTTTTTTGATTTTTTTATTCCAACATGTTTATTCCAACACCACCGTGTGACTGATGTCACATCACTGAATAAGAAGTGTCAACACAGGTTAATGAAATCAAAAGCATCATGTTTTTGGCATTGTGATAAAAGGAAAGTCAGAGGAGTTGTCAATTTTCATCAGTGATATAAGATCTCTGAGAAAACATTATTCAATCCAATCTGACTATTATCTCATTTAATTTAAACTGTCTTTGAAGATGCAGCAACTAATAAGTGACATACAGAAAATGAACAATGAGCTCTTATTACCATTAGTTGACTGATTGAAGTCTTTATATGCAGAATGTTATAGAAATATGAAATAAGCTATTTTGCATCTAAAATCCTTTTGGGAGCAAATGCAAGACAATCTTGTCTGTTTTTTTGTTTGTTTTTTTTGAATGATGCATCCAAACCTGATGCGTGGCATTAAAGTTAAAAAGGGATCATTTGCACTCAAGGAAAGCCTTTAAAATTCTTGTTTTTCATGTCCTTCTATCTACTCACAGTCCCTCTGTGAATAACTCTTCAAAAAAATTCTTAGATTTTTTTTTCTTTTCATCTTCTAGTATGCTAAATAAGTTGAGGAAAAATCTTTGTGAATTACTTTGACAGTTTACAGTACCACGCTACCCTTGGTTTCCTTGTTTCCTGTCATTCTTATTGACAAAGTCATTATATGATACATTATATGATACATCAAAACACATCAAGGTTTTTATTGTAGAGTTATTTTGAGAATTCAGCCTTCCAGAGTCGACAAAAAGATAACAGCTTCATTGTGTTTAAGTTTAGTCCATCGCAGCGAGCCAGTACTGCCTCATTATTAACCCTGTTTTTATTTCATGAAGTAAAAGATAATTTCACATTTGTCTGCTTTATTGATCTCATAATATAAAGAAGGTCGATGTGTCTGACAGTTGATTTAATTGTAAAGTGTAGATGAGCATTTATAGATGCATAAAACCAAACTGCACTGGATTATGTCACAGTGACTGTTGGGTTTAAGAAAAACCTCAGAACTGTTGTTAATTAGAGACATGAATTCAGCAGAGGTAGTTTCGGCTGGAATCTCAGATTCAAGACCAAAGCAAATCCATCATGTTTGTATCAAATGTGTTTGAAAATCATTAGAAATGATTTGCTTTCCTCTGTACAATGAGCCATCGTCTTTGCCTGCCGTGATCTAAAGAAGCAGTGGTTGTTCTGGCTTTTACTCGGTTTCCTGCTGCGAACAACCCACAGCAATTAGGCGGGGCAAAATACATAATGTACAAAAGTCATTTGCGATGGGTTAAATTTAGAGCTGCAAGCCTTTCTGTGCAGTGATGAAGGTTATGCTGTTATTTGTTGGGAAAAAAACAAATAAGTCTGAGGTTTTCATTATAATGCAGGAAATAAATGGATTCTTCTATGATCTTATTGAGGTGGGAAGGTTTATGTGCCTTTCATTGAATTTAGAGGACAGATTTCATTTTAAAAAAAACACACTCAGCTTCCTCGCTGTGCTTCTCTAAGAGGACAATTAAACATGAATTTTTAACATGAATTAAGCAACTGCTTATGAATATCCAGCCAAGAGACAATTCTCTCATCTAAATAGCAGCAAGCTAATGTTAGAAAATCACGGTCGCATTTTAATTCTAATCTGTATTCAGTAGATTTGACGGTAATCAGACCTTTCAGTCCTGCCGCCCACCTCTACTCCAGCCTGCAGGTTCATTTAACACATGGTGTCAGCAAGCGGGCGACAATGTGATGGACTGAGAGAAAAACTTCACACAAATTCTCATTTTTGTTCTAGTCGCACAATCTGATGGCATTTTAAACAGATTATGGATTTAAAATATGGAAACAATAAACAAGAAGAACAGAACCTTAAATTAACAGGCTAAAATGTCGAAATAAAAATGTCACCTAAGAGCAAGAAATGAGAAATTCTGGTGATTTCTTTTGGAGGATGAAAGAAAAAAAAAACTGAATGCTGCATTCTCATCCAAAAGGCACACAATTTTTTGTTTTTATAAAATATAAATATCCAGACACAACATGAACATTTTCTATTCTTTATGTATACCCAAAAAGTGCCGATAGTATGATCCTATTTCATAATTGTCCATGTCTCTCTTTAAGCTTCATAAACACATAATATAATTAGGAAAGGAATTCATTCATTGCGTATCCATCATTGCATCTGGAATGAAATCTCCAGATGAGTGCACTACTGAGGAGCAAATGCTTATTAACCCTTTAATGTCCTCATTTTTTTGAGCAGTGCAAATATTATTCATTGCAGCTCATGGAAAATCTGAAGGCATAAACCTGACTGAAGGGTTGGACTGGGACAAAATTTCAACCCACCAGACTGGCCCACCACTGATGGAAAACCTATGAAACCTATAAATGACATAGGCACTTCCTGTTAGTGTATTCTGTTTGTACTCCAATAAACTTAAACCTTATGTGGCAGGATGAAGTTAAGGTTCCTTGCAGGGTTTGAATCCCATCCTCCCAGGGTTGTGTGTGAAAGCCATAGTGTGATCAGGTGTGTGTTCCTGAACGTAGATGTTTTTATTTGAGTGTGTGATGGATTGTGTGTTTTGTTTTTTTTAAATAAAAAAACTTTTATATAAAGTACTTTGTGAGGCTTTTGTATGAAGTGCTTCAAGTTTTGACTTGATTTTGGTTGGAACAGATTAGGAAGGTCACTGTCTGCTCTGTGTCTGTCATATTTGTCCCAGACTGACATGTCTTTAGACTAAATCAAATAAAATAGTTTTATTTGACTTTTAATAGATTGAAACCAAGTGGGTTTAAGTTCTTTACATGTTCAGATACAATCTGTCCCTTGAGGATTTGCATTTGATGTCACAAAATCACATGGCCTTGTCGCCACATTGGTAGACAAGCTTCCGCAGAAGACTTTTTTGGTTTGCATATGTTTGGATGTGTTGATCGTTTTCTTTTTTCCCTAAAAATAGGACCACAAATGATTCTCCCAATTTCTCTCTCTGACAACACCACACATCTGGATAAAATATGGAAGTGCATTATCGGGAGAAAATTGAGCCGAATGAATGCCACCCCTCAGTCTTGAGTGCAGCCAACTTTTCCAATGTCTGCAACCCAGACAATTATCAATATATTATCCATCATCCTCCGGCATACACTGGTGTTGAATTGAAAGTGTATAAAAGCCTGGATGCATATAAATATTTTACTGCTGGCTTTGTGAACAGGTTCATGGTGACCTTCGTTCAAGAAGCATGAGCTTTGTGTGCGCTGCCCAGTAAGTCTGAGTGGGCTGACTAGTACCATAATGCCTTTCTCTAGGTTGAAAAAGCATACATCCAAGAACATCTCTGGTTTATTTAAGTGGATAGAATGCGTGTTATATCAGCAATTAGAAAAAAAATCATTCAGATGTGCCAAGCAGTGATGGTCTGCTCGGTGCTCGGGTCATTGTGAAGGAGCAAGTGGTCAAAATATCTTTTTTTTTACAGCACGTCTTTTTCTGCACTTGTTATTAATCCATTAAAGCACAAATATGAAGCGAAATATCCTTTTTTTCTGTTAAAGTGGACATGTTATCGCTTGAATTTTTGTGTCATGTCGGTCTTGTGTTGGAAAGAACTGCAGCAGAAGAGACACCGAGAGAAACTGAGCAACCCACGGCTGATTCATCAGCTTCTGCCAAACCATCACTTTCTGGCACATCTCAGAAACTCAAACATAAATCAGATAAATTATTTTGTTTTGGTTTTCTTGTTTATTATTTGTTTCAAAAACACATTATGTTGTTTTTGAATTTGTTAATGCGTTTTTCATATGTAAATTTGTTTTGCACTTCTCAGCCACCGTAGTTATTACAACCTGCTGCTACGCAAGTGGTATTACTACTACTACTACTGCTACTACTGCTACTACTAAGCTAGTACAATCATTCAGCAAATGCTTTTGTCCAAAGGGACTTACAATTTACAATGAGAACAACACCAGCAAGAAATCAAACAAGAGGGGACATCATAGTTAAGTGCTGGTCGGACTGTTGAGTCTAATTGGACACGTGGTGCCCTGGAGTGCTAGAGGCAGTGCTTTTTTTTTATGTAGTAGTTATGACGTCACAACATCGTCAACATATGGTGAATCACAATACCGTTGACTCAAGTCCAAAACTATTGTTTGATAGCTGAGTCTTTAGCTTGCTCTTAAAGGTGGATAAGGACTCTGTGGAACGGACAGAGTTCGGCAAATCGTTCCACAAACGAGGAACAACAAGCTGAGTCTGGCTAGTGATTTGGCTCCACATTGTGGTGGGACCACTAGGCGTCTTTCACAGGTAGAATGTAGCTGTCAAGAGGGAGTATAGCTCCCTCTCTGTGGAGGGGAGGTAGGCAGGGCCTGTTTGGGTAAGTGTTTTGTAAGCCAGAAGCAGAGATTTGAGTTAGATGCATGCTGCAAATGGAGGCCAGTGAAGAGCAATTAGCAGCAGGGTGGTTACCATTTAACCATGCTACATACTGTATATGTATACTGCCTTTCACACTAATTAATATTTCAAGAAAACTGAACATTTCCCAAGCAGATCCTTGCCGTATGCTCCAGGCTAAGCCTGTCAAGCTCACCTACCAAGAGGGCATCGTAAACACAAAGTTATGTGGTTTTGTGATGTGATGTCATGCTTGGGCGCATGTGGCGCACATTAACTCTGTTTGCTGTTAAAAAGTTAGCATTTATATGAACTGTCATCAGGAGCACACGGCCTGCTGGTATGTAGCCGCTGATGATGCTGTCAGAAAACTGTTAATAGATGCATATGTGTGTGGGTGTGAATGTTTACTACACTGTGTCAGTGTCATATACTATTCAAGGTGATTGGTAGGCGAAAGGCTTTCCACCGATCGGATCGGCTTGATCGGATCGGCCGATTTTTCACATATTTTTTTTTGTTTCTGATCGGCCCTAAAGTTTTCATCCACCGATCCGATCAATGATGTCATTGTCATTGTGAAACTACTCCTGTTGCAGCTGCGTGTGATCTGTTGCAGCTGCACTGTGACACTGTTTGCTAGTGGTGCTTTGTAAATTAAGTAAAGAAAAAACTTTATTGTCCGCCCGTCACATAGTAAGCACCGTTCAGACTTACTCTGGAAAGCAGTCGTGGTGCGGACCTCGTCTTTTATACCGTTCCGCTTTTATAAACGTCCCGCTCGCTGAC
>JAVQJG010272890.1:0-19452 GCA_036024015.1 Craterocephalus amniculus
ATAGTTTAAATCATGATGTTAGTCAAAACTGCCCCCATTCTCAAAAAAAATAAAATAAAAAAAATTCTGCACAATTATGGTTCAGATTGGTGTATAAGCTCATTCAAATGCTCGCTAATACATTTGATGGTTCCACAGCGAGGACAGGGACATGGTTGTCTACCTGCACACAGCAATGAATGAAATAAATGCCCCCAGAGCTGATGGAGAGCTAAGGAATGCAGGTCAGCACTGCAGGAGAGGTCTGGATTAATGTAAGGCAGATGTGCATTACTGGTTCCTATGGTTATTATTCATACTCCCCAAACATCAGATCTCCAAAGCTACAGAGTCCCTGAGATGACAAAGTGGAGCTAGTTTACATAACCTTGTCTCAACTATACCTTGTAAAAATAAGCAGGGAGTCAGCAATGGATATTGAGATTGGGTAATGATTTGAGAGACTCTGGAGGAATGAGAAGGTTTCTGGGAAAAGCCTTGCATGTGCAGCTATGACTGTTTACCTGTAAGTACCTTTTCTCAGTTCACTGCCGAATCTCAGTTTGTTTGCAGGTTTGAACTTTGATCCTAACTAATTGATGCGGTTTGCATGGAGACTGTAATGTTTTATAAACATAAACCTGAGAGGAGAATGTTCTCCGACTTTTACGATTCAACAGAATAGAAGTGGAAATGAGGGTAAACCCAACCGCAAAGAGCACACATTGCTATGGGGATAATGGTACAGGCTAAATGCTGGTCACACAATTTTTTTTTGTTTTGTCTTTTCCCAAAATACCCAAAACATCAGATCCATCCAGAAAATACAGCAATCACATGTCAGTCCTTGAATGTTCAAACAACACCTCCCCCCTCTGTGGGATATCGAGCATCCTGTGATATGTAAAACATTTTTCTCAGCATATGAAAAACAAAACAAAACCTCAAAAAGTCCTGGCAGCGCTTTAAAAAGCATCATGTCAAAATATGGTGCTCTAAGTACATGTGAAAAAACTCGGGGAAGTGATGTCACGAGATATGCACGCGCTGATGACTAACACATTGTGTAGATGTTAACAAAAGCAACGTGGTGACACCTGTGATCGCTCCAGCGTTTGTCTGCGAACATGAATAAATTAAAATATGTAATGAGTCAACGCTTTTAAGAGTAAACGCTTGACTTGTTACAAAGTAGAGGTGCATAGTAATACAAGGCTCTGGAGGTAAATCAGCAGCAAGTTGCCTGGCAAAAAAAAGAGTCAAAAAAATTTTGCCAGTAGAATTCTTGTTTTTTTTCTTTTCTTTCTTTTTAGGTAGTGTCCTGTGACCAGCATTTTCATATCTGTCTCTGCACTTTGTCTAGCTGTTTTCAAGCAGATATGGCATGCCTTGTCCTTTAATTTCAGACTCCTCTGTTGCAGGCGAAGGTAACTTCTCACTGCCTACCAGACATCTGCAAACAAAGCAGAAATTAAACACCTACCTGGAAATTTTAGCCAACTGGCACACGTTGTTATTGGTACCTTTGGCATTGTGGCCAGCTGTGGAACTTTACCTTTATGTTTTCCTTATTTCTTATCAGGGCCCCTATCGGCTAAATCTAACCTTCTCATGAGTGCTTGAACTGTGTAAACATGTGGCCATGGAGGACTGTGTTTTGATCATAAAGGGATAAGCTTGGAAACTACTTGGCAAGGTAACTGAACGGTGATCATTTTCAGGATGGTGATTAACTGTAGTGCTTTTCCTCCTTTCAGTTTGCTTTCCGCAGAGGAACATAACTCATTTAACTTGATATATGGTATATGTGCAGTGAAAGCCAGAGGTAATCGCCTAGTTATACAGGCTGCTGAACAATATTTCTTTATGCCTGTCGGGATTGCAAGAAGAACAAATGTGAGTCCAGTATGATGTGGACAGTATAAATTAATTGGGGGCTACTGAAAAACTCAGAAGGATCGTGCTTTATGACATCATGTATATTCTTGATAACATAAAATTCCTTCCAAATTAAAATCAATCTGATTAATCCATTTTCTTCAACAACCTCAAATACAGAAATACAATCACTGCACTTAGATTAGCTGAGCAAATTCCCTCCATCTTGACCACATGAAGTAAATGCTTTGAATGCAGTATTTCTCAATATTGATATATGATGACATGAATGACATTTTATCAAGATGTTCTACATACTAAAAAAGCTTCCTACACTATAAGTACCCCTAAAAAAACCCATAACCTAACCAGAACTATTTTTGCTAACTTTGATAGAAGACAGACGCCGCCCAAGGTATTATGACAGTAGTGAGGTCATGATCGTGTCAATTTCTCAAGAGCTGAGTCTGTGCAGAAAGATTTTTCTTTTTCCCAGGGAATCTGCATTCTTGCTTGAACCGCTGGCATAGATCTCACCTCTGGAACAGCTGGGAGCCTCTCCTTCTAATAAGGAAACAACAGTCAACATCAGGTTTTAGTCTGAGCTACGGTAAAGCTCCAGGTCAAAGCACGTCTGCAAAACAGAAGTATATATAAATGAATGGTCACCTGTAAACAGGTAAACCAGATGGGATTTTTGCCTTCATCTACTCCATATAAGGTGTGATGGAGAGCCATTGTGGCATTTGGTTGTCAGCTTTAAGTGTTTTGGGGAAACATTTTCGACCACTCTGTTTAAAAGCATTCCCTTCCCTATTTAGTGTTTGGTCATTAACCCTTCCCCAGGTTACTAATTTATAGTGTTTCTTTTATTTGGCTTCACTTGACCCTCCCCGTCCCATTCCATAAAAACCGAGAGGGTGCCCTGTTGCTTTACAACCAGTTAAATTACACTTTGATGTTTTCTCTCTGTTTTCAGCAGTGATTAAATTGCTGACCCTAGTAAACATCTGACCTCGGCTAACTGAAGCGGCCTGCAGCTTGTCACAGGAAAAAAGCGCGCGGATTACGGGATAAGTTGGATGTATTTGGTGCTTGTTTGTGTGTTACGTACGTCGATTATTGCTGAAACAAGAGCAACTGTCAAAAACACATTCCTCTGAATGCCAAAAAAATTCGGAGCCAACGCAGTGGAATTTTGGCTCCCAAAAGAAAGCAGAGTGTGACGGCTGTGTTTTTCACGGCAGCACGCAGAAGAGACAGCTCAGCATGCGGGAGAATTTCAAGATGTTTGTGGCAAACAAATCTGTGTGGTTAGAGTGACAGAGAGAAGAAAGATGAGTTTGGAGTACAAGTCAGAGAAAAGATGTTGATTAGTGCAGATTCCAGTGTTCAATATGGTAAGACAGCTTGTGTAAAACTAAATACCTTGAGGGACAAGTTACAGATCGTACCAAACTGATGTAAGCTACAGCCAGCAGTGACTTGGCCTAATAACACTGACTGGTAAAAGTAGTGACAATAAGGGTTGTCCTCTCGAAAGCCAAAAACCCTCTTCCATCAGCACATTTATTTAAGAAGTCCATTTTACTCTGATGGGCTACCCCCCATTCTTTAACATTATGATGTGTGTTTTCTAAGTTTGCAACTTTTACACTGAAGGGAGTGAGGCTTGCCTCTCCCACTGCAGACATTGGTTTTGAACTGCCTGAAGTGCTTGGCTTGTAGCACAGGCTTTCCCCAGGTTACTTTCTCTACATCACTATGAAACCCATCACAATGCCTGTTTGGAGGCCATATTAGGATGCCTTTAACAAAAAATCAGCAGCTCCTTTGCAGTTCATTATTTCTGTCAAATAAGTCAACCAGGTAAGGTTGAGTAAAGGTTACGAGAGTAAAACAAGTATTTCAGATAGAAGATGACAAGAAACCATGTACAGTATGAAAAAACATGTTTAATTGACAATTTTTTCAGTGTAATTAGTGTTATTTTGAAACACATACGTTAATGGTGTACAGATTTACAGGTGCTGCTGGTTTAAGTTGGTTAACTAAGGTTGTCCTACAGAATCAAAGAAGCATTTCCATCTTTATGGATCAGGATGAAACATAGGAGTGGGTGTGCACCATTATTTTACTTTACTTGTTCTCATCACTTTTGGAGACTAAAAGACTGAAAGTGTCTTATAAACCCATTGGTTGCTAGCATAGTAGGTAAAAAAAATTAAAATGAATAAATGTATAAAAAAATAAATTTAAAAAATGGGGAAAAAACATGGCTTCACTGAACACTCATCATGGGGCTTGGGTGCTCGTTAAGCAGGCACAGGCCAAATTTACTAGACACAATATAAAGACAAGATCTACATGATGTTTTTCTTTGTGTGTGTGTGTGTGTGTGTTTTTTTTTGTTTTTAACCAAGCATGATGGCCTTTGTGACATGTTTCTGCCCATACAGCAAAGCTGTTGCAGGTGCATAATAGTATGATAAGTATCCTTGGTACCCAAGCCATCAGTATTACACTTTTGTGATGCCATATGCAGTTCTTCTACAGGTGATTATGTGCCAAACTGTTTCTTGACTGGGACCAATAACCTCCTGTAGTCTTCATTGGTTACCTGACAAAGAAAAAGAGTAAAAGAGAGGAGTTTGTCATATTTGGACAGTTCCCACTGTCTCTAGTATATTAAGCTAGCTGGCTTGTCATAGTTTCACATTTTCTGTACAAATATGGAATCTTCCACTTTAATTTTTCAAATTAAAACCAATGTATATACTTACCACTGTTTAAAATGTCTATCCTTGGCAGACACCAGAATAAACGTTGATAATAAGAATAAAAATCTTAAAAATTACCATGCACTATCGTGCTCTCTTCACATCCCCTCATCTGTGCACTCATCTGCACCCTCAGTCTCACAGGATATGTGCCTTGCTCAGGGGCATGACTGTATTTTTCTCTCCCTGATGCAAATGCCAGGCAGGAACCTGGACTTGACCTGTCTTACTTTACAAACATTACAGCCATGCTTCTGCCCAGAGGTGGAATGAAATTTTTGCACAGTGCATGAGGATAAGAGGCCTTGTCTGGGGTCGGTGATGTCAGAACATCTGCCTGCGTGGAGACTGTAAAAAAAAGTCTGACAGGTAGGCTTCGGCAATATGAGGTCATGAACTCCAGCTGGGCGAGCTATGTTGTTCCATTAGTGTCTCAGTCAGAGCCGGTGTGATCCGGAGAGCAGCGGAGAGCTGCTACAGCTTTGAGGGAATGACTATAGACATAATATTGAAGGACACTCTAGCCTAAGGCGTACTAATCTATGAAAACAAACATGCATGTTGCAGACAGCCTCCGCCTAGCTTCATCACTCTTAAACTATTCAGTCATCAACCACTAAAAAATTTGGCTCAAAGACTTATGAGAGAATTTTTACTTTTTTCCGATGTCTTCTGAGAATGACAAGAGGGCATTATGACAAACAAAATCAAAAATGCAAAGTGACAGCTGTGTTCACGCAAACAAGTTTAACATCTCTAAACTACAAGACAAATTTTTTTGGACTAAGGTGGTGCCACAGTTGCACAAGACTCAAAAAACTGTGGAGGAAACCACTACGAACTTGTTTTAGACCAATGCATTTAGGATGGAGTGCTCTTCATGCCCATTCTAAGGAAAGGCAAACAGAGCTCACTGTTCTCACTGGCCCACGACCAGAGCCCCATGGATTATTTATTCACACAGCTGTTTGTTTATTGAAGGAGAAGGGACAGCTTTGTTCATCCCCATAAAAGAAACAAAAAAAAAATTCCACCATATGCCGACAAGAACAGAGCGAGTCCTGTCGCAAAAGAAAGCTCGCAGAATTGGAGGTGACAAACCCAATGTTGTTTACATCTGAAGGTCAGCGCTGTGGGGTAAAAGCGGTTGCCCCTCCCGCACACAAGACCCACCAATGTCGACTCAAGTTGGATCAGATTTGAAGGGGCTCAGGTTTCAGGTGGCACACTTGAGTGATGTTAGTGAGAGGACTTTGTAGGTTGTGTCACAGGTCATACCAATGTGTAGTGACATACCTTTCAAACAAAAAAAAAAAAAGAAATTTTTTTCTCTATTTGACTTGCTTCTCACATGTGAGGCTTTTGAACCTTAAAATAAAACATTTCAAAGATGACGTAATCTTAAAGGAAATGCCACTTTGTGGGGATGTTGTAATGTGATGATGAGCAGATGCACTAACTTGAATGTGAGGTACCATGGTTTCATTCAGCTATTTTTAAAAAAAAAAGCATTGCTCTGTTGGGAGTATAACTGTAATTACAAGGCTATTACTGAGGGCATGTGGTATACTTTATTCTGCTCTGAAACGGTAAGAGGTGGCCAGGTTTTTGAGAAGTGCCATTCTGTCACAGAATCAAAGGGTTATTCTGGATATGGCACAATACGCTTGTGATCATAGGGATATATATTTAAAAACAATGGTCCAAATTGACAGTGCATACGCCAAGCAGTCCTGACATATGCCTTTTAGTAAATGCCAAGCTCCAAAACCCCTGGATTCTGCTCGTCATAGTATCTTTCTTTATGCTCCCTTCTTCCAAACACCTTGCGTCAGTTTGTAATCCAAACTCTGTGAAAAATTTGAAGACCTCATGAAAAGTAAACTTAGCTTCGTATGGGAATTATGATGAAAAACCTTTTAAAGAGCCACCACTGAACCACTCTGTTTGTCTGAACGCACACAGGTAAAGACAGCCTGACTGAGTCTGAGTTGCCCCCAAGCGTGGACCCTCCTGGGATGGAAGGTAGCTACCTGAACCTAAAAGAACCTGGTGTGAAGGGGCCGAGTGAGCGCCCGGGCTCAGACCTTTCCAGTCCATTGGACAAAACCGAAGCTGAAAGTAACAAAGGCAAGAAAAGACGCAATCGCACCACATTCACCAGCTACCAGCTGGAAGAGCTCGAGAAAGTTTTCCAGAAGACGCACTACCCCGACGTCTACGCCCGTGAGCAGCTGGCACTGAGGACGGACCTGACAGAGGCTCGTGTTCAGGTGAGCATAAAAAAACAGCACCAAGTTACACCTGGAATACATTTTTTACTTAGTCAAATCCTCGAAAACAATTATGAAAATTATGATATCTCGGAGGGTCGGAGCCAAAAGAGCCTGTTGTCTCTCCAAACTTGTGATTCAGGGCTCTGAAAGGAAAGGTTTACACCATTTTACACCATTTTGACGGATCAATAAGTTGTGTTGCGTAAACCCAACCGAGCTGTTTTCAGTGCTAACCCTCCTTGGTTTGTTTTATATCGAGTCCAACTGTGTGCATGCTCATTAACAAGGGCTGCGCCTGTACATGTTTCCACCCTAGTTGCTGAAAACATCAAAATGTAAGAATCGTTTAGTTTATGTGTTGTTATCTGTTATTTCTAACTAAACAATGTTCACGGCACATCATTACTCCTGTTAATGGGCTGCTAAATTGACCTGAGCAAATGAGTTTAATAAACTAATAAGACAACATGAGTATGTGTAGATCCTTTAAAAATGCCAATGGGATTTTTTCTCCTATTTCGGATCTGCCTTCCAAAATGGTCATAAAGCATTGCAACAGATCATAAAATTTAAGAGTTTGCTTAGGTAAAGGCTCTAAAACCCTCAGATTCATAACAGATAACAGATTCATTTAATATCTAACAGATGAGACACACTAATAGACTAACTAAATGTTATTTTATGGGTTAAAACAAGTAATGTGATACAGTTTGTGTACCAGTGACTTCTGTGCTTTGTCACTGTGCTTTCAGAGATTCTGATGTCACATGAACATAAACAAAGCGTATGCATTTTGACGTATTTGCTGAAACCTCCTCAGGAGGACACTGTCCATGCTCTCTGTTGTGTGACCACGGTTGTTAATGTTTGCGAGTTAAAAAGAAACTCACTCAGGGACTTGAGAGAAAGCGCTGGCAGAGTTAACACTGGCATATTGACAAAGATTGTTCTGAACAGCAGACAGCAAGACCCATTGTTCTAAATCTCTCTTTCTGCTTGCCAGTTTTAGATCAGAGTGGGATGGGTGGGACTAAGGGAATACTCAGCTCTTAACGCTTGCATGGTGTACATTCTGCGAGGTCAGAGGCCAAGGGTTTCTCCCCAGCACTACCATGTTTAAACTACTTCATTGCACAACTCTGGAGGCACGGAAGGAAAACACATGGAGAGCCATCAAAGCTATTTGGCACGAATATAAAAGACACTCTGACATGCCAGTTTCAATTTCCACGCATAGTCTAAGACATAGTCAGGGACAGAGAACCTGGCCTGGTCCTTGTGGTGGTACAGTAAAATAAGTGCATTCATGTAGCATTCACACAGGCCCATCTATTCCCCAGATGAATATAATTAACTTTTTCATCTGACAAGCTCACAGCAAAAGTCACTGCGAAGTTTGACCCAAACTTCTAAAAATCTGACATAAAATATGCACGCAATCAAGACTAAACCTCACAATTTCATTTGAAGGTCCATCACGACAAAGTCCAGGGATATCCAATTGTTGAATACCGAGGGGCACTTAAAGCTTTGCAAGCCATCGTAGGAGCCTTTTCATCTTCCAAACAACAGCAATTGAAATCCAGGCTACAGATGTTTTCGCCTAAAATGCCAACTTTAGGGTCCTACAGCTTCATCGCCGGTTTGATGATGAATGTTTTCATAAAACCTGGCTGCAGCCGTCCGTAATCTTGTCTGTGACTTCCGCTGTCACAAGCTTATTTAGCACAATCAGCTCCGAGCCTCAGACTTGAACTTCACCATGCCGCTTGCGTTTTATGGAGGTGGGGGTTGTGCGCAAAGCAAGGCAGTCTATCAATCGCAGTGGACCTGGATGACAGAGATGAGGTGAGACGGCTGGACTTCAAAGCCGCTTTTGGAGCTGTGGACTCTGCCCTCCTTCTCTCCCGCTTCCTCTTTCCCTGCCTGCTGGCTCTGGAGCATAAATAAAGCTCTATAATGGCTCTGTAAGCTGCGTTTTGCTGTCAGCATCTTAAGCAATTACTGTATCACCGCCAAGCACTAGGAGTTACAAGAGCACTGAGCCTCTTTCGTTGCAGATGCCTGTTAAATAATACAAACAAGATTAAAAAGTTGTTTTCAGTCTGTAAATTTCATTCTCCTGGATAACACGAGGAGGATTGACCACTGTTGTTCGTTAAGATAAAAAAATAAATGTAAAAATTAGAAGTCTGCTTTTGCAAGACATCAACTTGTAATCTTCTTCAAAAAACGCACAAGTTTATAAGTTAGGGAATACAGGGCATAGAGCAGCAAAGGACACATCTGACTTCATAATGTTCCCCAAACTATCTCTCTGCCAAAGTATTTGGCTTGGGTCTTGTTCCTACTGCTGTTCAAAGGAGAAGCTATGAAGAGCAAGCGCTCTGCGAAACATTACACACTCTGTACTCAGAAAGCAAGACAAGGGGAATATATGTGCTGAAACATTGTGTGCTTATTTATAAAATGTTTCCGCTGAGTGTTTTCAAGTGTCCAGGTTAAAATACTGCATTTGTTAAAGAGTGGTTTTTAAAATCTGTATATAGTATGGTAAGTGTGTGTGTTTTCTGTGTGCATCCTCTGTGTGTGTGTGTGTGGATGTGGACGCCTGGTCCACTGCTCTCGTCTGCACGCCTCCGAAAGGTCAGAGGGGTTAGCTGCGGAAAGCTGAGGGCTTAGGCGTCAGGAAATTAAACATGAAATGAAAACAAGCTCCAGTTTGAACATTCTCCCATCTCACTTTCCAATATCCCCACTTCCCTTCATCGACATAAAAGGGAGGTGGGAGGAGAGGGACACAGAGAGAGAGGGGTCGGCGTATGTGGGTGGGGGTGTTGAGGGACAGAAGAAGTTGAGCTTCGGCAGAGGAGTGGGAGGACGACAATGAGATTAAGATGAGAAGGGGAGGAAAGTTATCTTGATTCGTCACGATTATGGCAACTGCGGAGGAACTGATAAAAGTGGATATCTTAAAAGGAAAGTTGAGACTACCTCTGACACCTGAGATGAACAGATCATCCAACACATTCTGCTGGGTTTAAAAGCATTTAAAACATTTTCATAATGTTTTGAGCACATCAATACAAATCAAACAGCAACCAATCAAAATAAAAAACTTGTGTTTTTAAAAATTACAAGTTTTAAATCTGGGTGTAATGTAGGTGGTATATACAATAGCTTTTTAATGGTTAATAGATTTTTTTCTTAGAAAATCATGAAGTGAAATTATATCATGTGCTTGCATTTGAGGCACAATCTCTGACAAATTGGCGCTTCAAACTAAATCAAACCTATTATTTATCTTTAATTTGGACCTAAACATCACTCCAGGGGTTTCTTGCTGATATGCGGATAAAAGTTACTGCTAAATTAGTAAATCTAAATATAACTGTAAGCAAGCCCTATTAATCCAATTAGGGCCTTTTTCTGTGTTCAGGGTTATATTAGGAAACCTGTGATGTTATGAGCTCATGTAACCAAAGACCCACCAAAGGAAAGACACAGAAAACCTTAAACAATAATAGTCCCTCAAATCCTCAGAGGGAGCATAACATCGACTCATAGTCTCCTTCCAAATATATGATATAATTCAAAGGGCAACAACCCTTCACCTTGACATTGGGGTCCACCAACGACTTCACATATCAGATTACCACTTTGCAAGAATAAACTGTCCTCTAATCTCACCAGCTGACCCGAGGCATGTCAGAGTGAGATGACGTCTCTTAACGTCACATCATCTATTTATGAACCATATATGGTTTTGTTTTTGATAATGAATCAGTAATTTAACACGTCTACAGAAATTTGTTGACGGATTGCAGCCCTCATTGCTAAAAAGAAAACATTTATGAAAATCACTATGGAGCTATTCCATCTGGGATATCTTGCAGATTGATGCATTTTTGCCACACTGCTGAATTCTGTCACTAAACTTTGTTGTGTTTGTCCTCATGGAGAGAATTGGTGAGAGTAAGACATGGGGGGGAAGGGGGTGCATCTGGAGGGAATGACAAAGGGGAAATTGCATGTCAGGGACTGTAAAAACCACAAGCTGATTGGGCTGGGAATCAACCCACAATCCAAGTTCAAATCCCTGTGTCGAAGTGTGATTGCTTTCTCTAGGCTCTTTGAAGAAGTTTTCCCCTTCTCTCTTGGGAGGATAAGATTCAGACAACCAACAAATAGATACAGATAAACATGTGGATACTCACACTACCCCCCATCTACTCCTCTGTTCTCTTTCATGGATATGTGAGAGAAGTCTGTGGACAAAGAAAGACACAAAGCTTCTAAAATGATCTTTAAACAGTACAAGATGAATAATCTACTACTGGCATACATTTTTTATCAAACAGATGGTGAAATAAAGACAGTAGAATAAGCGAGGACAACTTAAATCAGTTTAGGACAAACATTCCATCTAATTGTCTAAAAATATTTATTTTGATCTGATATTTATTTATCTATTTAATAGGATAAACACTTGAGATGTACCATTTCGTTTTCAAGAGGGTCCTTAATATCTTCCAAAATAAAAATGATCTTGTTTTTTACCACTGATCCCACTGACTGAGAGCCAATACATTGCCAAGTAACTCAAATGGCATAATAATTACAATTATATAATCACACTGGATGATTCACATTGAAATTAATCCTCGAATATATATCAGTGGGGAAAAAAGTTTCAAGAAGAAAATCAGAGATGGTGCTACAGATGTGAAACAGAAATAAAACGAAGAAGAAAAGTCATTGATTTCTGTACTGCATTTCACTGAAATATCAGCATTGTGGAATTTCATCCGGCTTAATAGATTTCGATTCATAGCACACTGTTATTTTCAAACTCTTTTACATCTTCCAGTAATGCTCTCCAGCATTTAAGGACTCTGCAACATAACCTGCACTTGCTCTGTCTGCAAGTCACTGAAATTATCCTCCCTAAAAAAAAATAGTCCATCTCTTGATTCAGAAACAACAAGTGCCTACAATACTAAACAAATTCAAAGATGGAAATATAAATGTACACACACATATGTCGTCTTGGTCAAAAGTTCAACATTTGTTTCATGGATTATAAAGAGGGATTCCCCACTGTATCACACAGCGAGGACATGTGGAAGAGAGCACACCTTTCTCCCAGTGATTTATGAAAGGCTGCAGGCGCAGATGTGGATCTGTCGACGCTAGCAGCCTGAAGGGAGGCAGACGCCTGTGTATCAAAGGGAGGAGCTGATCAAGCTGCACCCGGGGAGACTCACCATTTTCACATCAATAGCTCTGTGTGGACGGCACTTTAAAGACACGTCAAGTCTTAAAAACTAGGGCCTGAACTTTCATGTGCTGCAGAATTTATTTGCTTCACTGTCTACAGTTTATAGCTACGGTCCAGTTTCTAACCTTCATTTGCTGTGCGTAAAGATTGGTCCAGTTCTGCAAAAGCACTTGGTGTTGCAATTTGAAGGATTTTTATAGGTATATGATAAAAAAATGTGCTAAAAAAAGTTTTGTTTTGTAGAGGCTGCGCTGTGATATGAAGTATCCTCCTGATGGAGTGCTGTCTTTGCAGGTGTGGTTCCAGAATCGCAGAGCCAAGTGGAGGAAGCGAGAACGTTTTGGCCAGATGCAGCAGGTCCGCACGCACTTCTCCACTGCATACGAACTGCCTTTACTGACTCGGCCTGAGAACTACGCACAGGTACAGATGCTCTTTCCATCTTTGCATTGCCTTTAGATCTACTGCAGCAGATATAAGCATTCAAAGTGATTTATAAAGTCTATTCACACATGCAGCCTCATATTGAATTTTCCTCTTTCTAACTGAAGGGCGATAATTTTTACTAACAAGAGAAGGTATCATCTTAAAAACAAGAGTATATTGTTGTGTATATTACACTATCACATAATTATTTAAGCAGATCAGTTAAGGACAGGATTGGAATTGAAGTTAGATTTCTGTAGCTAAACCACTTTGTAAACACCCTATCACATAACAAATTACTGTAATTTAGTCCATAATCTCTGTTTTTCTCCAGATCCAGAATCCATCGTGGATCGGGAGCAGCAGCGCAGCGTCTCCGGTCCCGGGCTGTGTCGTTCCCTGCGATTCCGTTCCCTCCTGCATGCCCCCTCACCCTCATGGTCCCGGAGGCGTCTCTGACTTCCTGGGTGTGCCGAGTCCAGGGAGCAGCCATATGGGACAGACACATATGGGCAGCCTGTTTGGGGGCGCTGGGATCAGCGGGGGTATCAATGGCTATGATCTCAATGTTGATCCAGACCGCAAGTCCTCCAGCATAGCTGCGCTGCGTATGAAAGCCAAGGAACACAGTGCAGCCATCTCCTGGGCTACATGATGTCCCAACGCGGTTCCACCCTGCCCCCATATGGCCACGTCTCCGGAGCAGCCATCAACAAGCACTGAGGGGGAGGAAGGGGTTTTCCTGAGAGCACTAATGATAACACAGGTCAAATGATCAGGGAGAGGCTGTGGAGATAAGAGAGGCCATAACCGCAGCCAATGCAAGCAAGATAAATGTGACTATGACAATCAGCAGATGCTGAAAGTGAGCAAAATACCGAGATGTGACTTAGATGAGTTCATCCTTGATTCCTTGATCTCTCAGGTCTCACTGCAAAACGGGGCTCAGGCTGCATTCGGAGTTAGGAAAGGATCCAGAAAAATAAGAAAGCACCAACATTTACAACTCCTCTGCCAAAACAAGCCATATAATAAAGTATCCTCATTCACAGCAATAAGCATGAATAGCATTACTTGACCTCTATAATCATATTTTTTAAACCACCTTCAAGTGATTGTTGTTTCTCGTTCACTGTGAGGGGACTTGTTTAAGACAAATTGCAAAATGCAGTTTTATGTCTCTGCAAAGATGGACAGAAGTTTATTGCAACAAGTGAACTTAATAGAGCAAGAACACATTGCTGTGTTTAGTCTGCGTAGCGGGCAGGTACTGGATTGGCAGTAATTTCAAACCAACTTGTCATTTCCCCTCCCAGAGCAGCCTGCACAGGTTCCTCCTGCTAGGCTGTGGCTTCAGGTTACAGGAAACGGTGTCTCCACTGGCAGACATGGTCCAGCGATGCACAGCAGCAACCTTCAACAGCAACTAAGCATGCCAGCTTCAATCAGCAACCAACGGGAATAGACAAACTTAATTAGCATCAACATGAGCTGCCTCTCCCTGCGAACGCCGCAGTAAATCACAGGATGCATGGCAAGAACACTCTGCACACATACCTAAATAATCAATTCATCATTATAAATGGTCAGTTGCTCTCCTGAAAAGCATTCTGTAAGATTTTAGTAATTTGAGGACATTTGAACGGGATTGCAGGGATTGCCCAGTGATTGCTGGGGTATCTGTGCATGCTACGTCGTTGCAGAAATTTGTCACCAGAGCTGGGCTCCAGGCTGCGGCTAGAGGCAGACTTCATTAGTCTTTTGGCCGATCTTGCAATGACACCTACATATCCGTTTTCCTCGTGTATGGATGATGGCAGCAAAACCAGACGCAATCTTCTTAAAAGTCTCACTGCCATAAAATCCAAAGATATCCACTTTCCTAAAACAAAAGATAACAAACAAAAAGCTAGTTGAAAGGTTAACTAGTTGTTGACTGTTTTTTCCATTTAGCCTTTTCTGCAGCTCACTAGGACTTTAAAGTTCTTACAGTCAGACAACTGAATGTTTAAATGAAGATCTCTCACTGAGTAACAGCATGCAGTGGCGTGATGATTAATTCGACCCTTACGTTCCACACAATGGGTTTGTTGAAAGAACTCAAACAAATGTTGGAAAATCCAGAGGAAAAAAAAAAGCCTGGAAAATGACTGAAGATCCAAAACATTACCATCAAACAGATAAACAGGATGTGGGTGAAACAAATTTATGCCCGAGTTCACTTGTGATTCAGTTCTTCTTTGTTGTGCTGCCTGTGTCTCTCTGGTCCTTCCTCAGTGCTCTTCTCCATTGCAGCTCCATTTATGTTGATACTACTGAAATAAAGCAATTTAAATCCATGTTTATAATGTCATATTGTATGAATGTGAACAATATGAATGATATTGTTCTTCTGCTTGTACATTTGTTTTGCTTTTCTGCCAAATAATGGACCTCCAGTGATAAACCAGTTAAGTATTACATTAATAATGCCAAGGAATGTAAAGTTCTGTGTGCTATTCTGAAAAGTAGCCCATGACTTTTACCAAAGAAACTGCTTTAAAATGTTTCTGTATAATAGCTTTAAACAGCTTTTTGTTTATTAATCAAGTATTTCTGCTATTGATTGTGCCAAATTAAGCAATAAGTTATTGCACTGTGTTTTAAAAAAAAAAGTACTTTTTCTGAAGTCTGAGGATACGTTGCTTTTAGTCCCGGCATTCAAGAACAGTTTTTTAAAGCCGTCCATATTTAGTGTCATGAACAGCATCGCTGAGGTCTCCTCAGGTGCTATATTTTGTACAAAATTAACTTGTTGTTTCTGTCTATGGTGTTTTTGAGTCAATTTTGAAATAAATGGATCTCTGATGAATGAAAGACTGCAGACATTTTTGTCTTTAATGGTGAGAGCTTTCCCAGTTAGCTTGTAACCTATAGAACTTTACATAATTATTTCAGTCTCAACTTGAATATTTAATTACAGTCATCTTTCTGTTATGTATAGGGTGGGGCTGCTTTCAGTGCACCAAAGCACTGGAATAGGAACGTTTACACTTACTATAGCTTGCTTTTATTTCTCGGTCAGGACCAGTTAAATCTGATAATGTTACAGCCACACAGAAGAGAGTAGTTCACATCACACAATACCTTCATAATTATCACTCACTGACATTTACTTCTATTCTGCCTTGCAGCCTTTAGCAGGTTTCACAGCACCACATTCTCAAGCAGTGTATACAGTATGAAATGAACGTTACACAGAGCTAACTGCTGAATACATGAGGGAACATTTTAAAGGCTAATGACATGTTTTTTTCATGATGTCTCACTGTATTTACCTGCATGCTTTGGTATTTTTATGCAGGACTTGTCTTCTCCAGTACTCTAGAACATATTTTTTAAACGAACCTGGGCATTATCCTGTCTTGTTTTTACATTTTCACAGTTTGTTCAAATGCTTCAGGGACTGTGCCCCAGCTGATGCATACACATTATCACTGCAACTGTTTTAAAGAAGAAGCTTTTGTGCTTCAAAGAGCGAGTGATCCTACTTCTCAGAGCATGCTACTTGTTTTTTGTCGCAGTGATGTCTCCAAGAAAATGTGTTTTAAGGGTGTGTGGACAATTTAAACTTTTTTGCCTCCCGGAAGATGAGTGATCTTGTATCAGTGGATGGAGTTTGTTTTTCCTGGCAAGCAACTTTGTGAAAATGTTTGGATTTGTTCGTTACACTTCATGGTTTTATGAATGACTCCCAGTACGATGCTGGCTTTGCGGGAAGAATGAAGATGAAAGTCAAGGCTGCTCCAACACTAAGAGGACATGAGTCTAAACCTCAAGTGGTAATGGAATGGAGCAAGTGTGTTTTGTGTTGGCATTAAAGTACACTTTGGAGCAAAAATCATGGGTGAGTGAAAAGGCAATGAAGGGAGGTGACAGTACTCGGAGCAAATACATTTGTTCTCTGGGCAACTGAAACTGCTCAGACACATGAAGTTACTCAGTTTGCATTCACCAACCCTCACATACATATAAAACACCTACCCATAACAAGTGTAGAAAGAAAAAAGTGTTAGAACAATGGATGCAGTCCGCTGACATTTTCCACATGGAAGAATGCAGAAATGTGTCTTGATAGTGAAGAACTGAAAGATGACATCATCCATAACATTGCACTGAGCACGTCATCTTTGCTGAGGTGGTTCGCCATGCTGTTCACCTTCATGAATCCCTTTTTTGACACCGAATCTGGCTCTAACTCTTCAGCTGGATGTTTTCTCAAAGTTTTCCTATGTTTATAAATTGTGGTGACTTTCTGAGTGGTTGCGTGTGGTCACAAGTCACTATTACTTACACTTTGCCTGTTCTCCCAATAGACCTTCAGGAACTTAATCTATCAGAAGACACTTCCTCGTCCTCCCCAATCTTCTTCTTCTTCTTCTTCTTATAATAATAATAATAATAATAATAATAATAATAATAGACAAGTTTCATATTCTGCAGAGGTTTGAGCAAAGTAGTAGTGATACAAAATGTCTCAGACACATATGTATCAAACATGGCACATTTGGATTTATAGGGTTAAAGCACTGTATAACTAAGGTAATTAGCAATATGTCATAACTGCAGTCTGTGTCAAAGAAAAAAGCAATTTCTGCTTCCTGCATGCAACAGTAGGCCTATCTACCTTTTCTCCAGTTATGCAAAAATTGTATTGGAATTTAAACTGGTTGCACTAGAATATCATTGTTCACTTCTTAAAAGAGCATCATCAGTAAGTTCACAATAGAAAGGGCGAAGAGGCTGCTTCAGTTAGTCTGAGGACATATGCAATGTTAAAAACTTTGCAATTTATGATCATGAGACAGTGTCTCATGATCATAGTCAACTGTTATTTTCAATCACAGTTGAAAATAATACAGAGTGACTTTGTAAAATGTGCTTAAGGAACAACTATATTTAAACCTATTATTCAGTTAAACATAGCACAGATAGGCTACTATATAATGTATGGAAACTCACACATTTTTTTTTACAAGAAAATGCATATTGGTAACATAATTCTCAATATCAATTTTTAACCTTTCATTATATGCCCGATCAAGCCATGAAACTAAAGCAGACGCGGTTTGCTGGATGCTAGTCGGATGAGAAAGAAATGGACAACTTGTTAAAGAGGCAGTCCCCTGCCCCTACAATTCCCCTCTGTCAAAAACACAGCTAGATGATAAATAAACACTCACAGAGAGGAAGAAGAGCAGCCTACTGTGCCCTGGGCAGCTCTCATTAAACCTAATGGGTCACGCTGCTCCAGCCAGGCTCCACTGACACCCCTAATAGAAGCCTGCATGGTTAAGGGACCATGAAGACCATTAGGGCACTTCAAAGTTCACCCCACTACATTAGGGCCCTGCTGATATGGCAAAGAGGGGACAGATCCAATTCCTAATTCGCTCCTTTATTTTTCCATCAGTCGACCTGTCAATCAGTCTGCTCCATAAACAAGTAGATGCTTGAGCTGCTCATTAAGGGCCATCGTTAGCCAGGCCAGGGCTGTAAATCAGTCCATATATCAGCTTTCAGCAAAAAATTCTTACAGCTCATATTTTAGAGCTTGCACTTCAGCTTACAGTGTTAAATGATCCTTCTAAAAGAAAGCTGCTGCATACACTGTAAATCAAATTTCCCAACACACTTTTGGGCCAGTGAAAGGATTTACAAGGACCGGAGCCAAATCACAATGACACACATGCTGAGAAGCAAAAAAAGCAGGAAAAAAGAAGTCACCCTTACAGGCTCAAGTACTTGAATTGACACAGACCATGATTGCTACCATACCATAAAGCCAAAGTCCACCTCGCTAATATACAGTAACTTATACTGACAACTTCTCATAAATCCAAAGGCACTTGATATACTGATTCTGTCAAATGGGACATCCAAGGAGGAGCAGTTTGACGACTTTTCCATAAATGAGCACTTCAACCCATCTGCAAGGCCATGAGGAGAAGAGCATGCATCTGAAAAGGAACACTTCATTCATCACTCTGCCTTGTAAAACGTCCTTCATTACAAGCCCAGGATGCCAATAAACTCTTTCAATTAATCCATAGATTTTTGACACACATTAGACACCAAAGAGCATTAATAATAAATAACGGATAATCCAAAAGTTGTGGCATCTGCCTTTAGGAAGGACCTGCAAAGTAATGAGAGACAACTGGCAAGAAGCATGGACAGGATAGAGGAAAACTCTCTGCATATTGCTTTGAATGGCTACTTGCTTCAGTGGCCACGGTTACATGGTGTTTTTTAATTCCGAATTAAAAATTCCGAATTAATTAATTCGGAATTAAAATCTTCTCCCTCGGGTTTACATGGAAATATTAATTCCGAACGAGGGTTTACATGGACAATACGTCTTCTTAATTCCGCTTTAAGGCCGGGGGTTGGGAAGGGCTCTGATTGGTTGGATGGCGGGGGTGACGTAACGTACGTACGTACGTCTACCGGAAGTTAAAAACCGCCTCGTTTCTTTTCGACAACAGAAAAAAACGTCGTAATAAGAACAAATTTTGCTTGATTTAGGTTCTAGTTGTGAAGCAGCAGCTATCTGCTAGCATGCTACGTCACTTTCACCTGAACAGACTCGCTTTGAGCCCGTTTGCTTCGGACGGGATGCACTGTATATTGTCGCCATGCTTCAGGACGAGGGGACGAGCATGCGCAGAACGACAGGAATTAACTACGACTGGAATAAGGGTTAACATGATAGAAAATGTGAGAGGAATTAACTAATTCGGAATTAAGAGACGAATAAACCAGCCACTTTATTCGTAATTAAGTTTAATTC
>JAVQJG010272902.1:0-18738 GCA_036024015.1 Craterocephalus amniculus
ACACACACACACACACACACACACACACACACACACACTCTCTAATCTGAGCAAAGCACACCCCCCAGCTTTCTAAATATAGGCAGCATGGGCTGATGGAGTCAGCATGTTGGGGAAGCGTGTGTGTGTGTGTGTGTGTGTGCGTGCATGTGTATGCGTTTCATGTTTTATGCGCAAACGCCGACATTCCTCCACTTCTACGCTTCCAATCGCTCTGCGGCGCATCTGCAGCCGACAAGAACAGGCCAGGAGTCAAACAGCCCTCGGCACAAAGACGGAGCAAAACAAACCCCCTTACCTGGCAACCGAGCGGGGCTACCATGGCAACAAGTCAGGTGATTACCCATAGTAACCGCTGTAAGTAGCCCAGATGGCAGCGGGGAGTTCAAAGTGGAGGAAGAAGTGGTCAGAGAGGCAGCAGAGGGAGATTAGAGAAGGCGAGGCGGAGGAAGACGAGCTTATCTGCGGGGCTCAGGTAGACGCCGCGGCTCAGGGAGGCAGAAAAGACGACGCCCAGCGACCACGGAGATGGAAAGAACTGGGATCAAAGGATTAGCGAAGCAAGCGGACCATCGCCAAACCTGATGATGGTTTTATCCAACGTGACAAGAAGTACCAGAAAACCTTCATGGTGCTTCGGTGCTGCAGGAAGTGGCTCTCAGTGGGACGGGGGGCTTGTATGGGATCACATGGTTTTTACCTTTTAACTAGTTTGGTGAGTCCCTCTGGTTAGACAGCTTAAGTTACAGTAATGTCTAAAGCAGGGGTGTCAAACATAAGGCCAGGGGGCAAAAACCGGCCCGCCTAAGGGTCCAATCTGGCCCGCAGGATGAATCTGGTTAAAGTTACTCTGATCACGATGCCAAACAGCAAATATTTTACCTCCAGATATCTGAGATTAAACATTTTGTGATCGTTTTAGATCCATCATGATGTTTAGGATGTGATATTTGTAATTGAGGAAGAAAAATTTAATGCAAATAAAAACGTAAAATAGGTTTTATATCTGAGACTTGTTTACCACCGCGATCAACTGACAAAACTCTCCAAACTCAAGATTATCAGTGAAATAACACTTCAGATCCCAAAGGAGGTGAAAAGAAAGAAGATGATGCAGAGCAGGAGTGCAGCAGAGAGAAAAAGCGTTTCTTCGATTGTGACGGGGAAAGTGAGATCGCTAGCTAACAAAATGGAGGAGCTCCAGGTGCTAACCAAGAAAGAAAACAGAGCAGCATTATGTGCTTCATAGAGACATGGCTGCATGAACACATCCCAGACTGTAATGCGTCTGTGCACGGCCTTAAGAAGGTCCCTGCAGACCATAATAAGCACCTCAGCGGGAAGCTGCAGGAGGTGGAACTGCAGTGCTGGTTAACCAGCGTTGGTGTCATCCTGGACATGTCACTGTTACAGAGAAGATCTGCACAGAGACATGGAGCTGCTTGCTTCCTGCATCAGACCTGAACAAGCCTCTCACTGAAGTTAATTCCTTCCAGCAGCCTGAAGAACGGGAGACCTACCACATTGAATTTCCCTCTGGATATTTCATTTAAAATGTATAAATATTAGGGGTGTAAAGATTAATCAATATATTGATATATCTATTTTATATTTCTATGATTCAACCTATCGATATGTACTAGGCAAGATTGTAGTATAATCGATATTTACCCATCTAGAATCGTTTTAAAAAGGTATTGAATATCGATTCGAATCGATATTGAGAAATACTTTGGATCGAAGCACAGAAGATTTTATTTTTGCACTTTGTTTGTTGAGAAAATAGTGGAAGTAGCAGGTTATTAAAATATTGTTTGCACTAACTTTACTTTCATTAAAAAATGTATAATTATTGAAAATAATGCCACAAAAGATTTAGCTCTGTTGATTCAACTTGGAGAGGTGAACTTTTGTTTTGTTTATACCCATATTTTTAATTTATACTTGATTCCCTTGCAAGAAACTAAGATTCTTCTTCCTAAGAAACTTCCCTGCACTGCCCAGCATCCAGGTATTTATGACAATCAAACTGGTTGGATTTTTGATGATAGTTGTTGATAGATATACTGAATCGATTTCAAGTCACTGAATCCTTTCAGATCGAATCGTTCTAAATGAACTAGAATCGTTCAAGAATTGTATCCACAAACCGCGATATGAATCGAATCATTAAAATGAATCATCCATCCATCCATCCATTTTCTGAACCGCTTAATCCAATTGGGTCGCGGGAAAAATGAATCATTACACCCCTAATAAATATTTTTTTCAAATTTCAGAATGGGATATTTTTTTAATTCATCCTTTTGTAGATGTATAGGCTGCTTTAAAAGTATAAAACACAAAACATTAAATATCTAAATGAATAAATTGTAAATGAGTAACTAAAACTTGGCTAATTTGGTGAAAGTTATTTGGATGTTACAACAATTTGAAGCTCAGTAAACATCTCCAACCGGTGTGGATATCTGGTCCGCTGCCAGAAAACAAGGACTGTCGCTGTCAGTTCAGCTTTAAAGACACCGGGAAAATAAACAGAGAGAGAGGTGGAGGAAAATGACAAGGCAGCGGCGGCGGATGAGAGAGAGGTGGGGGCTATGAAAGATGAGGGAAAAGCCGCCAGAGAGGCAAGAAAAACAAACAGAGGGGGGGTGAGAAGCAGGAATGAAAGGCTGTAGTGAGACAAGAAAGAAATAGAGAAGCAGAGATAACAGACAGCTGGTGGCAGGAAGTGAGAGTGTGGTGACAGAGGCTGATAAAAGAGCAGCGAGCAGACCTCAACCCCAACAACACTGAGAAAACACTCCAACTCTGGCCCTAAAAATCCCGTTTATAAAGAAGTGAGCCTCCATCTGAGGTAAACTTATATAAATAAGGCTGATTTAGCATCAACTCTACTGTATGTTGTATCTTTTCCCAAAGCTGTAAGACTTCTATGATCTGCTCCCGATACAAACTCAGACTTAACATAATCCTCTTGATTCCATCACCCTGCTTCCAGACTCAGTAATTATTCCATTATTTCACTTCTAAAATTGAAGTTTGTATTTTTTTTTTTGAACATCTTCTGCTTCTCATAAAACAAGCCAGTAGCAACTTATTATCCCACATAGAGTGTATAATAAAATATGAGCCGCATAACGAAATATTTAAAATGTTTTGTTTTTTTTTTTGCTCTTTTCCGGCCATTTATGAGGCTAAATGAGGGATGCACAGAGACGGCGACCACAGTATGTTATTGTTTCACCGATGTGTAATATTGAACATTAAATTGATTTTGTAAAACCATTGAAAGACCCATTTAAACGTCACATATTTGTTAAATATGAGCAGCAGAAAACCCGCCTGGTCAAAGGAATGAAATATGAAGGATATGTTTAAACCCGTTGCTGTGAAATCGCAACACAACTAGACCCGTCCCAATACATTTTGATGCAACTGTCGCAGAAATTATTATGATAAAAGATTGTGGTTGTTGGAAACAAGGCCAGGTCATGTTTACACAGATTATGTCACCTTGCATTTTAAGGAAATTTTCAAACCTTTGTGGTTTCATCGCACCAAAACTCTGTAACCATGTAAACTAGAGGGAAATTTTTAACAAAACTTTTCCATCATTTAAACAAGACTAGCTTTCTCCTCAACACGCTGATGTCTTTATGCATTAAAAATCCTCTTTATTTATGACGATTCTGACAGTTTTCAGGTCTTATATTTAGAGGATGCTGCAGGATGATATGAATAAACTTGTTTTTGTTCTTTACACAAGTAGCGCTGATCTGCCAGTACGGTTCAAACATGATCTCGATAATGTGTAATCTTTACGAAGAATTTATCATGGAGCTTAACACTATGATTAATTGTGAAACAAATAATAGTGACGTCCTTAATATTCACATGAAGCAGCTGGTTAAACTATGCCATGTTGGTAGCAAGGAGCCACGTTCAGAATCCTGTTTGGTTCGTCTTGACAGCATCCACATGACTAAATGCATCAAGTTACAATGTGCCAGGTATTTCCTTTAATTTCCCTTCATTATCCTAAAACTGGAAGGTTAATAAAAAAATGCATTAAGCCATTTGCTCCTGTTGAAAATTAAATAAATGGTTTATACTAAGCGGACCACTTAGAGCCGTTGCATTCCGGTGATGATGTTGTACGAATACTAACAACCAGACAGCAGAAACAAATCACGATTAAATCACACGTCCGAACCGGCTGGATGGAAAAGTCAAAGCTCATACGTAGACGGAAGAGGATAGATGGACGACTGATTGAGCGTTTGAGGGCGACAAACACAGACTGAAAGAGGTAAGGCCTGTGATCAATTATTCACCAGTCTGAGCAAGCTGGAAAATGTCAGCAGGCTTTGCACATGCTCAGACCACCCCACTACAAGCGCATCCTGCAGGTCTGCAGGCTGAAAGGCTGCAGATGGAGGCATCTTCTCCCTGTCCGGGAGGAAACTCTCCCTGCTTCCTGGCTGAAAGGAAAGCAACCCAATGCATCAACTCACATTATGATGAAGGCTGAAGCAACTGAAAGGGAAAACATGGGCAAAGTGCATGCTTCGAAATCCCTTACTCACCCTATTACTCCAAAAATATATTTGTTTAAATGTAGGAGTGGCAAAATACAGCAAAAATATCACAATTTTTTTGTTATAAAATCACGATTTTGATTTTATAACAATCTTACATGAATGTTTGAGACTGATTTGCAACTCTCTGCTCGGTGCAACCAATTTCTGTATGTAAAACAGTCCTAAAGAGGATAGAAAAACTAAGAAATTAGGCCAAAGAAGCTTCTGAACAGATTTTAATTTAAGTAGTTGTAGTTTTGCTTACATGCAGAAAGAATATAAACGTACTAAAAGGCCCATTTTTGCTTCCTTTTGCACATAAAGAGGCGCGTCCGTTCCACACGTCCTCATGCGTGGCTGTCCTCATCACAGATAACCTGTATTTGTCTGATCCTCATGCTTCCATGAGTCTTTATGTCGCTATGCTCAGCTGCCACCAGGGGGCAGCGCTGAGTTCATAGTTAACCCTGCAATCCTACATCCGTTTCTGATGCTCTTGGTGGCATTAATGCGTCGCTATGAAGTTTTTTCTAACCACCAACAGATCCTGAACACCTCCATTATCGCTGGTCTAATATGTTTAATGAAAGCAGGTCATCATTTAAGAATCTTAATAAGAGCATGTAAAATAAATAGGATATAAAGTTTAGCAAACGTTGGATACAAAGGAGACAGAATCACCCGCATCTACCAGATCAGTTCTTTTGTCTTTTGTTTTGGTTTTGCTTCCTCTAAATGTCCACTGCGTGTCTTCCAGACATCTTTTAAATATGAAACTATCCATTTAGTTTTATTTATTTATTTATTTAATATCTTTCCATGGTGCGAGCTTAGATCTTGGTCTGTGATTGACTTAGCGCCAGACTACATTTTTAAATTCATGAATAGTTAGTTGTCTGTGATTGTCTCCAGTTACTTTTCTTTAAAATGCTGCAGTTCGAAGTCACAATATGTATGTTTTAATCCTTTACCTTTAATCTTAGAGTCAAAGACGCTAGATTTTCTCTAATCCTTGAGAAATCCAGATGTTTAATTTATGTTTATCTGAATCTTTTGACCCGAACAAATATTCCACGCGGCATTTTTCCTGACATAGGCTGTAATTAAAATACTTGAATGCATCCAAGCACACAGAATCATTATGCAAGCTGAAAACACTCGTTTCTCATTATTCAGAGTGCAGCAGCTGGTTAAAGCCTTCCTGGGATGTGTTTTCAGTTTTTAACCTTTACACAACCTGCCCTTTCTCAAGTTGTTGCCTTAGGGGAATAAAGAAGTTCTGAATAAACTAAATATTCTGGAAAACAGTGGAGCTCTTCACTTCTCGGGTGTGGTCTTCTTCCATCTTTATGCTCAGAGCCATCTGCTCTACAGATTTCATTATGTAAGAAAAAACAGAAAAACATCTTCGAGTCCCAAAGCTCAAATGTTTTCCAGATCTAATTATTGCTTAAATCATCCCTTTAAGGCTACAGAGCAGGAGTCGTCATCAGCCTCGTCTCACTCCGAGCTTCCCATCCATCATGTCTGAGATGGAAATGAACATTCAAAGGCACGAGGAGGAGGTCTTTCTCTCCATTGTTTTGTCTGTTAATGAAAAGTGTGTATTGAATCACATGCATGGCTCAAAATACGTTTTTCAATAAGAGTGCACTGATGTATATAACATAAAATTATTTCCACCAAATTAAAGGCGTACAACACAAATGTATGAAATAACATGAAATTTAGCTTATAAAACTATATAATAACATTGATAAAGATTTTTTTTTAGTTTAGTTCCTTAAGTCTAGAAAGTTTTTTAATTTGCACTCGGAAAATTATTAGAAGTGACATCTCATCAGGAGCAAGGTGATGGCAGGTTTTATCTGTACAAAAGGTATTTAACCACTTTATAAAGTTAAAATCTTAAAATAAAGATTGAATCTTTCTGTAGTAATTCTAGAGGTATGATTCGGAAAATGTGAATGTGCTGGAAAAGTTGTTTTGTTCAGGCAATTCAACATAAAAGGTGAAACCAATACATTTTATGTACTAAGTACAAATGCAAGGTTTTACTTTGAGAGGCCTGAAATTTTTTTACTGATTTCAAGCAATATTCTAACTTCTGTTTTTTGTTTTTTTATTTGAGGTTTTCTGAAGCTGCAAATCCCAAATCCGCAAAAATATACAAATAAAAGCTGAAATATATTGATTAATGTACTATTTGTCTATGTGTACATTTTATCTTTGAAGTTACAGAAATGCAGCACTAAATCTGGGTTTTCTTTTTCTCCAGGTAGTCTGGAGCTGCCAACATGGCAAGTGGCCGGCTTTTTTCACACTTGCACAAGTGCATTGCTCCGATTTTATGTGCACATGAACAAGCCATTCTGTTCATTTAGGAGAACAGAAATAAAAACAGACAGCTGTGCTCACTTTTATATTTTATAAATTATAAAAACTGCTTTAAATCAAGCAACATGACAGGAAGACTGAGAGGCAGGAGAGCCTCACTGCTGGTGGCTGCAGTGGTCATTCTAACCGGAAACAATCCTCCACTGAAGTGGATATTCACATGGAAAAATGAGATATTATTTCATTTCTGGGGTTTTCTATCTGGGAGGATTCAGTCAGACATGCAAGTTGTTGTTTGTTGCCTCAACCAAGAAAAAGCTGGTGAGTAACATCTTTTTTATCTTTGTTTTCCAAAGTTGTTTCCGTTCCCTTTAATGCTCTTCGGATTTTTAAATCAATAATTACTGTCTCAGATGATAATCATCTTTACAATTTTCCTTCTTTAGAATCAGAAAGCAAAAGGAAACCGAGTTGCTGCTGAGGATACTGGGGGCAACGTGGGGTTCAGGATGCGTGAAAACACCTGGGAGCTGCTGAACTACCAGCTGTAGGACAGCTGAACCAGATGAGCCACAGCAGCCTCAAACAACATTATTACAATGTGAACATGTTTATTTGGTGTCTGAGGTCCCCGAGCTGGTTTCCAGCCAAGTGTAGTTTGGTAACCACTAATGCTCTCAGTTTCTTCGCCAAATGTATGGAAAGATAGGAGCGCCACAACAAAGAATAAATGGAAAGAGTAAGAAAAAACATGATGTACAGTAATAAAGACAAAAATAAATACAAATAAAACCATTTATGTATATTTTTATTATTCATTTCTTTTAATGTAATTGCATTTTTTTATTTCTATTTTTTTTCCAAATACATTACTACAATAGTTTATTTCCAATATGTTTACTTTTTTCTTTCCCCATAAATTATATTTCCCCAAACATATTTATTTAATGTTTTCTTCTTCTATTTCCTAACTGCTTAAGTGTCCTTCACATCAGACCTGTAAAGCCTTAATCCAAGTCTGATTTTTATAAAAAGTGTCATTTCGATCTGTGCATCCTGTCTCTGTACCTGATGATTATGTATCAACGGGTGTAAGTGGACAACAACCAAACCCAACAACAAACCCAAAAACAGATGATTGACAGTTTGGATGTGAGGTAAAAAAAAAGGGAAAAGTACATAGTGTACACAATACAAAAATATATAGGTAAAAGGATGAAGAAAATAAGTTAATAAAACCAAAATAAATCAATTATTTTATATGACACTTCAATCATTCCATATACATGTACCATAATCATAAAACTTACTTTTAATTGCAGATTTAATAACTGGCCCCAGTAAAATGATCTTCAGGGTAAATTATCATATAATAAAAAAATTAACCTAAAACAAATATATACACTAATTAAGCTTTTAGTCTTATAACGATTTTCCACCGTCTGCTTCATGTCCGTGTCCATAACCCGCTCTGACGTGACGGTTGCTCCTAAACCAGAACATAATGTTTCTGACAGCATTAAAAACAGCACCAGTACCAGTTCAGAGACAAAGACCCGGCAAAGTGAACCAGTAAGTAGCTGGAAGTTGTAACGTGTGTCCTTTCCAGCTGAACATCCACCTCATGGAGTCAGCAGTCCCTGCGATGCTCTGCCACGCTCCCCGCTGTGTCCTCCGCGCCCTTCAGCCGGCACACGTGGGTCGGCATCACTGCCAGCGATTTGGCCTCAGCGTGTTCAAAATACCGGATGCAGCCGCTCTCCGCTGATGATCCGTGCTTCCGCCGAATCACGCCCGTCCCAGCGACACACACACAAACGCTTCTGGAGGGAGGATCAACTCTTCACATTTTCATGCAACGATTAAAAAACTGCAACAACCTTCAAGTTCAACAAGGTTGTTTTCACAAGCGAGTAACTGGGAGGTAAAAATATGGACTAAAGTCATCTTTCCTGCAAACTCTGAACTCGCTACAAATTTAGACGCAATGCAGATGATGTAGAAGTTTGCACATCAATTTTATATTTGCACATCCTTATTTAAAATGCAATTCTGTTTCTTATTTTTAGTGCTGTGAGTCGAATAAAATTTTAAATTAAACTTAAATCAAGAGTTTCCTGAATAAACTCTCAATTCATCACAAAATAATCGCAGAATTTATTTTGATTTCTTCTGATTTTATGCTTATATTTCACCTTTATAGTAAATAACCTTTATCAATATTTGTATATCATATTTTATTGTATTTTAATTCTGAATAATTTCATTCTGAATGATTAATACCGAACTAAAAAACCTAACTGTAGCCATATAGGGAATATTTATAAGACAGAAGCCAAATCCCCTCTAAAGTCAGTCATTTTGGGTTGAATTGAAGGGAATAAATACACCAGGAAAATACCTCTATCAGCTCTCATTCAGACACTGATTTCTGTTGACTCAACTCCCTCCAACCCCCTCCTCTGTAAATACAGAAAGCTTCTTTTTATCCCGTCCCTGCCAAAACAGACAACTGCGCTCCAAAAAGAGAGAAGAAGAAGAAACAAACCCTCTGGCGCAGCCAATTACCTGAAGCTCAGCGGTGGGAAACATGAGGCTTTATGGAGGGAGAGCAGTTTCAATACGGGCCTCGGAGGGATTGGAAGTGATGCTCCATTATTTCCCTGAGAGGGGCCTGAGCAAGGCGGGGGGTGGGGGGGCGAGAAGGGGAAGAACAAATGGTTGCTGGTGCAAAATAAGGCATGAATAAATAATGAGAGCGTAGTTCACGCGGGAGCTAAGTGCTCAGTCAGCTGCAACCTGACGCTTCAGTCACAAACTGTCACTTCTGCTAGAAAATCACACTAAACCAGGATTCTGCTCCAACCAAGCAGCTTTTCCACAAACAGCCACGTCCTCGCGTCCTGGGAACTGGCAGCCATGTTTAATGGGTGAGTCCTACCCAACTCTGAGTCGAATAGATCGAAAATCCAACTTCCAAATACAGATTTAAAGTGCTGTTATTCCAGATTGCTTCTCTTCTTGATATATTTTCAGTGGTTGACAAAAACTAAATTGACCTGAATGTTTCCACGACCCCCGAGTTCTTACAAAATTCATCTGATTCCTCTGTTTTATTAAGATCTGTCCGTAACTTTTTTTTTTATCATGTTGTTAAACCAAGCAGAAACCTCTGGCATAGACAGATGAAGCCTATGCGGAAGTGATAAAAACTGCAGTTCCCTCCTCCTCCACTAGGTGCTGCTGCAAAACAGAGCAATTCCCCATAGACTCCCAAGTTTAAAAGGCAAACTTTACAGCAGAAGTAAACATGTTTACAGCCTGGTTCCAAAGAACATTTTACCTTTAAATGTTCAGGTTTACCTTCATGACACCTGTGGGAGGAGGGAAAACATTTTAACTCATTTGTTTAGAAGTTATTTAATCCTAAAATTCTTCATAATTAGGGGTGTGTCCTTTTGATTGAAATGGTGCCAGATATCTTGAAAAACAAGGCCAAGAGTTGCACAAATTTGGTTTTTAAGCTGAT
This sequence comes from Craterocephalus amniculus, assembly GCA_036024015.1. Taxonomy (NCBI): domain Eukaryota; kingdom Metazoa; phylum Chordata; class Actinopteri; order Atheriniformes; family Atherinidae; genus Craterocephalus; species Craterocephalus amniculus. The sequence continues at coordinate 10,450 of JAVQJG010272902.1, forward strand.
CAACAGCACCTTATCTATAACCCGCCCTCCTCTCTTAGCTGGTTAGCTCCCGTTAGCTCTTAGCTTTGTTAGCTCGTAGCTATGAGTTTGATGGGTGTCAATCATCCCTACCCGCTCTCAGCGCCTCCTCTTTGGTCATTTTTGGGTTTTCCGGGACTCATGAGACTTGTGACAGTACCAAGATGGTCTATTTGCTCTAACACATAACCTGGACAGGATAGAAATACCTGGAAAACATCCACTGTTTACCCTTTATGTAATCTATGGAGACTTACACATGACCATGACTGAGACGCTGTTGATGATCTAAGCCACAGCAATCAGGGGTGATGTTTGGAAACGTGTTTTACACAATGTTGTTCCATGTTTAACAGTCTCAGCAGGCCGGGATGCTTGCACAGCAAAGCATGTTCACCCTTTATTGGTAGAATAAAAAACATCTTTCTGGAAACATAAAGCTGCTTTAAAGAAGCTCTGATAAAATCATCTGCCTGAAAGTATCTTTTTAAATAAATCCAGAGAAAAATCAGTAATAATGCTAGTTTAATTTAAAAAAAGCTTTTAAATTAACTTTAATATTTGGCCATTTATGTTCAGGGACGTGAAGAAGCAGGTGGATTTTCCTTTAAAAACCTCTGTGCTCCTCCAATTAGCCTCTTCTACCTCAAACTGGGGAGAAAAAGAGGCGCTAATTTTTCTCCTGGAGATGTGCAGAGGAAGCTTTAACAGCAAGTCTGAGAGCAGAAGCGAGTTTAAATAGCATCTGGTTCAAACCGCAGGCTGTCGCTTTCCAAAATGGATCCCAGTGAGAGGAAGGTAGCAAACTGCACAGCAACACAAACACACTCTGACAGGAAGCTGTGTGTTCAGCGGTGGAGCCCAGAGAAAGACGCCGAGTGCTGAATAACACCTTTCAGGGACCAGCTTCTGCTGGCGATGAAGAAATAATCACATTAAAAGAGGATTAAAGTCTTTAACCTCATTAATACTACTGTAAAGTGATTTCTGTGTGGTAGATGGAATATTGGGAGCTAAATCAGAATGAATGTTATGCTAGGTGAATTTACAGAGAATCTACTTTCTTACAGGTCAGACAGCCCAAGTTTTCTATGCAGATGATGTTCAGGAAACAACCCGGACTTTTTGCCATTTGAAGCCAAGTAGCTTATTTGCATGCAAAGACTTTATGAATTTAAATTCAACCGTCTACAAGAAGTTAGCACAAGCTCAGTGGTAAAAACAAAGAAACTAAATCGAGCTACGTCCACTATGAGCAAAGACTGAATTGGGAACTATTTTTCATGAAAAAAACGTCACGCAACATCAGCCGTAATACGACTCAGATTCCTCCGCTGAAGGCAGATTCAGCTTCAGCTGCGTTTCTGAGATGGACAAGTTCTCAGCTTCTTTATTTCTATGGGAAACTTTCAAAAAACAGGATTTATGCCTAATTGTCCCAGATGTGTTCTCCTTGTTAGAATTAGGCTAATAATGTTCAAGATGATGTCATCTCATGTTGTAACCCGTCACCATTTCCGCATGAACATAAGGGGTGGGAGGAAAAAAGATTCACATAGATATGTGCTGAGTTTTCCTCATTAACTTAAAAAAATGTGTAAAAGAAAACATTTTACTTCACAAAAAACGACAATATCGATAAATCCAATGCAAATTTATACCAAATCCGCACACGTAAAAAATCTTTAAAAAAGGAGGAAATCAGGAGGAAAGCAGCCCCAACAAACACGACAAACAGAAGCTGGAACTCTGAGTAATAAAAACAAAAAAAATGCACATTGTTCAGGACTAAACTCTCATAAAACAATCATCTGACACGAGTTAGACTTTGTTGACGTCTTATTACATTTTTTTATCAGTTTTATTCAGAGTAGAATTTCATTCAGTAAAAACCCACAGTCCCACGGATAACTCAGAAGGAAATTACCGCTCTAACCCACACCGACACTCACAGACTGGACAGCAGGAAAAAGCAGCTGCACCCACTAATTAACTGCAGATTCATTGTTAACACACACAGTCTCAAACAGCAACACAAGCGCATGTAAAGTGAGCTGCAGTCGTCCTCTAACCTCGTTAGTCTGAGCGAATAAAACCAATCCGAGTCAGAACCAGAAAGAGGAAGGAGCCTTAAATGTGCAACGATCCAACAATGAGCTGCAGTGGAGCGGCTTTAACGGAGGTCACTGTTAGCTTTGATTGGAACCCAACACTAACGCACACAAACACACACAGTTCAAACACACTAATTTTTTGTTGCATTTTTTTTCACAATAGTTTTAAATAAGTCAAAGGAAGCACAGAGTTTAACTATTAATAGTGATTTAATCAGTTGTATGTTTTAATTTCCACCAATGTTTTTTATTAAAAGGGATCAAAAATGACTTTTTGCAAGAAAATAAATGAAACAGCATTTTAAATCACGATCACCAATATCTGGTTGGAAATCCTGAATATGTGGAAATTTACCCTCCCTATCCTTCCAACCCCATTTCAGATTTACTCATTAATAAGCACACAGCTGGACCTTTAACAGGAAAAACAATCATACAAGTTCAATTTGCTCATAGGATCATTTAAAATAAAGCAAGAGAGACCCCAATCACAAAAAATAAGCTTTTTTCTCATCTTTATTTAGTTTATGAGCCAGTTTGTTGTCATTTCAATTCAGGTTTAACTCTCACCCAAACTTTACTGCTGAATTTTAACTGTAATAACACTAAAACCAGGCTGTGTTCACCAAATATTACTTCCCAGACTCGACTGTGAGACGCCCAGTTTGGTTTTAATAAATATTTTACCAACTGAAGAAGAAGAGTTAGTATTATTGAAGGATGCGCAAACTTCTTCCTGTTTTGGAACAACACAGCAACCAGTCTTCTAATCCTGGGTTTTTTACACTTTCTGCTCGCTGATATGTTTCATCAGCAGCCGTTATAAAATCAGCCAGTGTGTCATTTCCTTCTATACTGACTGTGGTGACCGCTGCTTTCTTTTCTGTTCAAACGTATTTGTGAAGCCCAGCAGGGCCTTGGAGCGATGGCATCGTGCATCCCGAGGCCGTCCTGACCCACTTTCTGCACAAACAGCCCGTTACACAGCAGAAGGAGGCTGGTGACAGCGCTCCCATCCTCCTTCTCCTCACGAACAGTCATCAATTATACATGAGCCAAAAATATTCACACGTTTAGCTAAACCTTCATTTACTCTGGGAATTTAGGAAAGTTGTTTTACACACTCCGATGAGTCATAGCCAGAAACCGCTCCGACATGGGGACTTATGTCTCTGAACGTTACAGAAACAACAAAGAGGCTAAAAAATACATCAAGATGAGCAGCGTCACAGCAGAGCGAGATATAAAAATCTCTATTATCTGCTTTATCTAAACCTGTGTCTTTTACCGTTTTATTTGTTGATAATTCCATTAAATATGTTTTTAATACTGAACTTAGAGACACTTGAACACTTAAAGGAGCGCTACGCAACTTTCAAAATGTAAACCTACATGTTTTGACTGATTTTCATGGTGCATTGAGATTTATTATGTACAGTTGTAGAGAAATGACACATCATAACTTTGTGTTCGAGGCTGAAGCATTATATATATATATATACATATACACACACACACAGAATACAGTCATGTTTGCTTACTCATCGTTTATTCATTTATTTATTTATGTACTTTGTTAATTTATACAACTATTACTTGTTGAATTCTATTTATTCACTTTCGAGTTTATCTATTTTTTTTTTCATTTAATTGATTTATTGTTCATTTAGCTATTGATGTATTCAGGTATTTTTATATTCAATTATTCACCCATTTATTATTTCAATTATTGTTTGGTTACTCTATTTAAATAACTGATATATTCAGTCCTATATTGGTATATTTTTCTGGCTGTTTATTTATTTATTGACTCATTTGTTTATTCATGTAATTGTTTATTGATTAATTTACATTTTATTCAGAATTCCATATTTTGTCCCTCTGCAAAAATGACGAATTAATAGCCAATAAATAAATTCTTGGCATCAGAGTTGTGCATTTTGTTTATTCCGTGTTTTATTTTCTTGGAAACAGACATCCTGATCGTGGCAGCGATTCCATCATTTTGGCTCGGAGTCGTATCTCTAATAAAAGCGGGATGTAGTTTTGCTCCTGAAGACAGCGCCTCCTGGTGGATCAGAAAGGAAATAAACCTTATGTTACGTTATGTTAATACTCAGCAGAAACGTTTCTGTCTCAGCAGATGGAGAAGAAAATGCAAATCTTTGTCTGCTGCATTTCCTGAAATAACCCACAACAGTGCATGAATAACTCTGGCTGTGGTTTATCTGCATCAGGATTGCAGGAAAATCCTTTATTGTGGAGAACTAGCTGGAATAACTCTGGTTAAACGCATGAACTGGGGCAGATGACGGAGCAGAAACCGTCCTGAAGGCGTGCAGAGTCTTTTATTTGCAGTATCAGGACACCGCAGAGCGCATTAATGTGCTGCAGCCCGTTTTACCGGCTCTCATTAGTCACAGGGAGATCAGTTGGGGGTGATTTGAGTCCGGAGTAGAGAGCAGATAAAAGTCATTTCCACCCCCGCCTCCGAAACAACTACGGCCTAAATTACCAGCTGTTTGCAGCCGGGATCCAAATTGAACATTGGTTTAATTTCTTACAGAGACGCGGCGTGTTCTATCCGAAGCTGCAGACTGGACCCCCTCTCCATCCCAGCTACTGGCAGGTTAAGGCCTCTGGAAAAGGAAAAACCAGCAGCATCAGTGGTGGACGAAGGCTAATCCTGTGAGTGGGACCGCCATATTCCAAAAGTTTTTTTAGCCACGACCCCCCAACATAACATGTTCACAACCCCCAACTACCAGATGTATCCGATGGCTCCTCTGGATAAAACGCTTTCAACCCTTTGGAATTTGGCGGGCATTTTTGGAGTTTTTCTTCTTCCGCTCCCCCCCTCTGCTGTGGCCACCGCAGCATCACGCACGTGCAACCAGGAAGTACAACATGCTACGGGTTGGGCTCTAAATATATACTACATGATGTCGTTTCGAGTAAGAAAATGAAAACACATCATTCTGAGGGTGAAGTAGAAAGAAAGGACAAAAGAAAGAAAGAAAGAAAGAAAGGACAAAAGAAAGAAAGAAAGAAAGAAAGGACGAAAGAAAGAAAGGAGGAAAGTAAGAGGACGAAAGAAAGAGGACGAAAGAAAGAAAGAAAGAAAGGACGAAAGGACAAAAGAAAGAGAAAGGAGGAAAGAAAGAAAGAAAGGATTAAAGAAAGTACGAAAGAAAGAAAGAAAGTACGAAAGAAAGAAAGACAGTAAGAGGACGAAAGAAAGAAAGAAAGGACGAAAGTAAGAGGATGAAAAAAAGAGAGGACGAAAGGACAAAAGAAAGAGAAAGGAGGAAAGAAAGGAGGAAAGAAAGAAAGAAAGAGAACGGATGAAAGAAAGGACGAAAGAAAGAAAGGACGAAAGAAAGGATGAAAGAACAAAAGAAAGAGAACGGATGAAAGAAAGGACGAAAGAAATAAAAGGATGAAAGGAGAAATGAAAGAGAGAAAGGATGAAAAATAACTTTTTTTATTGTCTTCTAAAGGGTTAAAATACTTTGGTGCTTTAATCCTCCTTCTCTGCTTCATAAACCAGACATTCAGTTTTCTGGGATAAAACTTTGCTTCCTTTAATCTGAATTGATCTTTTTGATTAAATTTAGCGATGTCCTGCTGCTTCCTGAGTAGATCCTCATCCATCTTCCCGGAGACGTCCTCGCTGCTCCTCAGGGAAAGGTAAAATAATGAAAATACTTCAGACTCCGCTCCGGTGCCGTTTTCATGAACAAATAAACGCTGTTAATAACCGAGTTCATATAGTCGTCACAACGAAACAAGGAAAATCTCAACCTGTTAGAATGTAATTAGTTAGCGCTGCATTCGGGTGCAGTTAGTAAAGCAGAGTTTTCCTGTGTGAAGCTTTGGGCGGCGGTGCTGCAGGACGCTGTGAAAAATCACTGACACTGCAGATTCAGGCGGGACTGAAATTACAGACAGTAATGAGTCCTCACCCGACTCCCCCCGCCCCGCTTCCTCCCCCGATGCAAACCACACACACACACACACAAATGCACGCACACACACACGTGAGCAGTTGGGCTTCAGCTGCAGTTGAGAAAGGGATTAGGGGGGTTTCCCTTTACAAAAGCCAGATCCCTTTACTCCTCCCAGTAAGAGCATCCTCCTCAGGGTCTAACCGCCTCACCTGCACCCATCGATCCCAGTCTGCGTGCACGTGTGGGTGTGTGTGTGTGTGTGTGTGTTTGTGGGTGTGTGTGTGTGTCAGATATCGGGTTAATGAGCTGCAGTTATCAGAAAATGTGTTTGTCACAGAAATCTCATGAAAACAAAACAGTGTGAAACATCGTCGCATTTTTAACTCTGCAGACACGTTACTGGTGTGTGTGTCAGCCAGGACCAGTACGCTGGTACATAAAAGATAAAAACAGCCATAAATTAACATAAATTACTTTTAGAAAAGCGGCAAAAAAAGGTAGGGATGGGCATAATTAATCATTGATCAATTAATCGATCATTAAGATACAGTATTAATCGATTAACAAAATGCATCTTTAGACTGGAGCTGAAGTTGCATCTTTCCCAGTGTAAATGAGTCCCATTCAACTTCCACAGATTTTTGCATCGTTATAAAAATCTAAAAAATAACGACAAACTGAAATCCAGTCCTACTTGATTTGTTCGCACTTTGCATTTAAACAAACTTTTATACACTGTGTCAGCTTACATTCGTTTTGTTGGTTGCAATTTGTAATTGTTTCAATAAAATCAGGCACTAAAATGTATTTTATTATAATAAAAAATAGTGAACCGTGACACTTAAGAAACTGAACCATAGATTTACTGTTTTGTTTCACCAATGGTACTTAATATATCTGTATGCAGCGAATTCTTGAGTGCAAATTCGATTTCAAATGAGATTCTTGCTATATTTTTTCTTAATCAACATTCTGCTACTATAACATTTTACTATATATATATTATACTGTATTTATTATATACTATTGTTATACTATTACCCTACCAACATTCTACCTGACAAGACAATAAAAAGAGAATAAAAAAAAGGAAATTAAAAATATTCTTATTTTCTATTCTCTTAACAAAAAAATCAATTTTAAAATTGTGGGGAAAAAAAATCCAATATTAAATTTTTAGATTCAATTTTCAATTTTCCCATCCCTACATACACATATACGTCCATATATACATATGGTTACATGCAGCCATCAAAATTAGAAAGGTAGAGTAGGAAAAAAATAAATATAGGCTATTATAAATAACTATATGCAGTCAGAAGTACATTAAACAGATAAATGCCCTCCTACGTCCAGAGTTTACCATCCCCATGTATCAGGACTTAATATTTTCCCCTCCTTGCTTCAATATCTTCATTTCCATTCATCTCATGTGTTATTTGTACATTTCTATGTAGTTGTTCTAAAGATTGAAGTCATTTATTTGGATTGAAGGGTTCCCCCTCCCCCCCCAGAAGATATAAAACGCTTAATTAAATCGAACGGCCCGTACGATGCCTGAAAGAGTGATGTTTTTCATCGGTGTAACAGAAAGTCCGATGTATGAAGAGTAATTAAAAACCAGAAAACCCAGCAGAGAAACACTGATACTGTTCCGATGATTTGTTGAGCTGTGTGTGTGTCTCTGTGTGTGTGTGTGTGTGTGTGTGTGTGTGCTGGAAGGTCAGAGCCCACATTAAAAACCATCCCTCTGGGATCATGTGTTAATCACGCAACACCTTAACATCCCGGGCAGAAGCCCAACAGCGTTCGGACCAGAACCGTAAAACTGAGCGATGCCTCCTCTCTGATAATTACGGTTTCCCAGCATCCATCACTGCAGCTGCACACCTCGCCCGCCACCTGGTAACATGCAGCAAATCACGGTCAGAGATCCTAAACGTGAAACAGCTGGATTCGCCACGAACTTCGGATTCTTCCGGTTTACCAACAAACACGTAAAAACGCTGAATGTGATCCTAATCAGGTACACAATGTCCAGATTTCCTCAGTTTTATGTCGCAATCTGGGATTAAAGAGACTTATTAGAATATTTAGCTGAAAAAGAAAAAAAAAAAAAAAAAAAAAAAAAATTTTACGTGCAGCAACACAACAAACACACTCTATACGACGGTTTTGGGAACTAAAACCCACCCAAACCAAGAACC